>CAKNXH010063892.1:0-16128 GCA_932178445.1 Andricus quercusramuli
AATTGAGCCTGTATGGCGAGAGATGTACGAACAACGAGGCTCGAAAAAAGGTGTAGCAGGCTGTCGAGAGAACCTGCTGATTGACAGGTGTGTCTGTAAAGACGCTGCCGCCCATCAGCGCGTCCTGTCAATGGCCTGGATTGACTACCGGAAAGCTTTCGATTCAACCTCTCACAGACTTATCATCTGTCTGTTGGAAAGCTTGAAGGTACATCCACACATAGTGAGATGCATAGAGAGACTGATGCCTCTTTGGAAAACTAGATTTACCATCTCATCTAGGGATGATCGTCTGACGACGAACAAGGTCACCTTCCAGAGGGGCGTCTTTCAAGGGGATAGTATGAGCCCTTTGCTTTTTTGCATCACACTTCTGCCTCTATCTCTCGCACTACGAAATTCTCCTGGATACCTCTGTGGCGACACTAATCAGCGTGAGCATAAGGTAACTCATGGATTTTATATGGATGACCTGAAGATCTATGCCGCTGGTAAAAGCAAACTTCAAACTGCTATAAATATCGTCAAGAACTACACAGGAGAGATTGGGATGGACTTTGGTTTGGACAAGTGTGCCAAAATTCATTTGAAGAAAGGAAAGATTACTGGCGTTCCCAAGGACCCTGAGCTTGTAGATATAAGTGTTATTAGACATCTTAACACTGGAGAGACCTATACATACCTGGGCGTGCCTCAAAGCCGCATTCAGGACGTAACATCGGTGAAGGAGTCTCTCTGAAGCAGATACAAGCATCTTCTTAGACAGATTTGGTCTTCCAATCTGTCGGCGTTGAACCCTGTTGTACCCCCTCCCTCATACACATAAAGCGATATAAGGATGGAAGAAAAGTCACCACAGCTTTTATAAAACATCGGGGTGAAGGAAAATACGCGTCTTGAAGCGGGTGGAGCTTCTTTACAAACTCGCACATCATCCGTACTTTCATCACGGAAATCCTAATTATTTATTTTTCTCTGAGTTTAAAGCAAGATTTAATAAAAATTTATATTTGTAAAAATTATTTTATTTATTTAACTAAAAAAATTGTTGCTCAATAATTAAATAAATAATAACACTGACAAAGAAAAATGACCTATGTCCTCGCTGAATGCGACATATCGTTTCCGAAGTACTTTACAATGATGAACACGAATCTGGCTTCCGTTTGTTGCTACCAGTTTGTAAATATCGTCTTACATTCGCGATATCTGTAACGGTTTTTGAGATATTCCAAAAACTAAGAAAAAGTACGAAAAATTTACTCAAATTTAAATGCACTGTATTTCAGAATATATTTATTTTTTTGACATAAACTATATCTCCATATTAAAAAGTTCGACGTTTGCTTCAGCGAACATGTTTTTTGATCGGGTTGTCACGGATGAGACTCAATAATCAGCACTAATCAGATTCAATAATCAGACAATAATCAGCAAGACTACTGGTGCTCTATTTAACCCGGATATCTCTTCTCAGTAGTTGCTATATCTTGGTGGAATCTTTCTCCGCGCTAGTCACTGACTAATCCCAACTTTCCAAGAAAGATATCTAAGCGTCAATGTAGAACATGTATCTTCAATGACATTTACATTCAGACCTTGAAATTGTGTCAACATTTCATTCACATACCGCTTGATGTTGTTAGATATGTGATTTTCTAGGAAATTTCGGATCACATTCTTTATGAGAACCAGGTTTTCCTCTCCTACTGCTTAAGCATTTTTCGAACTCTGATTCTTGTATAAGCTCACGAATTTAAGGCCCTATGAACGTTTCGGTTCTAGTTCATCTCCTTCAGTGCTATTTCATGCTCCTGCCCTGTGCCACTCATGCCTCTAAAGGATGAGGTTCTTGCTGAAAAGCATGAACGCCTTGCGTTTCGAGCATGGACACTTTGCATGCTTCAGAAGCATGATTCCCCCCTTTTAAAAAGATGGTATTTTCAAGCTATTGAAGCATGGGATGTTTCCATCGATTCTAAGCTTGATTTTTCTCTCAAAGTAGGATAACCGATATCCTGTTTTAATCGCGTATGTAAGTGGTTGTCTATGAATTGCTGGTGTATACCTTGTATCTTGTGTCGTTTGTCCAAAAAATTTATTTTTTAATTTTATTGTTATTTTTACGAATAAAACAAAAATTACGCATCCTATCGAAAAATTGATGTCCGCCAAATTATATTCATGATTATAAATAATATTTATAACCACAAATAATAATTGGAAAACATCCATGACTCTTTTTTTCGTCGCTTGGGCGTCCTAACCCCTCCTGTCATTCGACTTAGAATAATTTGAGTCGTGGCATTTGATCCGATAAAGTTAAAGTTCCTCTGACAATCGACAGCGCAAGCGCGGCTTCGGTTATCGATCACGCTTGTAGACATTTGCTTGGCGAAAACGCGCCAATCGTGCGAAACCTGCATCCAGAAGCATCGCGAAAAGATGCTCGCTCGTTAACTTTTGCACTGCGACCGCGGGCCAATACCCCACTCTCTTGCGCCGTGAGAAGTGCGCCGCCGCCCGAGCTAGCCCTTAAGTATAGCGCGTTTCGAGACCGAGAGAAACTTCTCCTCGTGTCCCCGTAGTGTAAACATCTACGTTCCCTGAATAAACACATGTTTCTTGAACCTTATATCGTCTACCTTATTCGTAGACCGCCACCTCCTAACGCTTGTATCCAACCATAACAGCAGCGTCACACCCGATCCCCGTTACGGAGAGGATTACTCCCGTATCGGTAACCATCGAAGCCATCGCAACGTCGTTCTGGATACCCTGGACCACTCTTTCCCTTCCTCAAAGGCGGTCTCCATTACGGAGAGGACTACTCCTGTTTCGGTAGCCGTTGCCGTCATCGGAACGAACCCCAACGTCACCCTGGACCACCCAAACCATTTTCCCCCGTCTTCGAAGCGACCCCCGTTACGGAGAGGATTACTCCCGTATCGGCGTAAATCGCCGTCAACTCCAGCTTTATTTAATTTTGAATCACTTTTTGGATAAGTCTCAACCTACAGACTGACCTCAAAATGAATTATAAATAATTTTTAGATCTTTTTTGGTTGCACAATTTTTGTCATCTCATCATTTTTCGTATCTTGCATAGTTGGACCGCAAAGTCAACTGAGTTGTTTGGCTTAAAATGTTCATTTTCGTTTTTTTTTATATTAAAAATGCTGTAACTCTGATAATTTTTGTATTATAAAAAAAGTCATTGAAATCAATTCTTCGTCTTTTCGTGCACTATGAATAGCCGTACATAGAATGTTTCATTACACCTCTATCGAAAATTCGACTTTCGATGCCTGTGGAGCGGGTCGAAAGTCGTGTTTTCTACCCTACGGAAGAAAGTTCAATCGATTTCGGCAATGATGGAAATGACGAAATATTTCCCTGTCTACCTTCGGAAATCGTGGAAGCTGCCCAAACCACTGAAAATGAGTTAATTCCCGAAAAATCAAGGGATCGATATGATGCAGCTTACACAAAGTTTTCAACATGGCAGGAATCCGTGAAAATTGATTTAATATCAGAAAGTGTGCTTCTTGCTTATTTTAAAACACTTTCCGAGATTTATCAACCAAGCACACTGTGGAGTCAATATTGCATGCTAAAATCAGTTATTGGAATCAAGAAAAACATCAACATTGGAAATTACTCGCTGTTCACTGCATTTCTAAAGAAAAAAAGTAACGGATTTCGGAGTACCAAAGCCAAAGTTCTGGAAGCAACAGAAATCGAAATGTTTTTAAACGAAGCTCCTGATGATCGATGGTTGGCAGCAAACGTAAGTACACAAGCAAAATAACCTTAAATTGCAAAATTGCAATGAATATTCAAAATTTAAAAAGTATTTATTTTATTAATATTTATTTACTTTTCGTATATAATGAAGTTATTTTTTATACTAATTTTTTGCAATAATCTTTCCTCATATTTTTCTATTGATGTTTTCTATATGATTTATGGTAGTGCGGATCCCGGATACAAAAACATATATTCCTCGTTTGTTCGTCATTGAGTTCACATTTGCAGAAAGTGTGTGAAAGTACATCGCTTTGCGCCTAAAAGATGTGCCTACTGGTCGTTTTTTTTCAATTATCAAAATTCCAAATGCACGAAGCAAGTTATTGGGAAAAATAAATTCGCAAGCACTCCCAAGGAAGTTGCTCAATACCTCGGATTGCCCGATGCTAATCTTTACACGGGACACTGTTTACGCAGAACTTCGGCTACTCTTCTTGCAAATCAAGGAGCAAACACGCGAATGATACAGCAACATGTTGGATGGAAATCAAGTACTGTCGCAGAAGGTATTATACATTTTCCATATTCATATACATATTATTTTATATGAAGGAAATAAATAAAATTTCTTTATAGGTTACGTTGAAAATTCTCTACAAAACAAGAGAAAAATAGGAAGCCTAATAACCCAAAACATCAATTTGTCAACTTTTGATTCTGGATCTGGGTCTGATAATCTTCAGAAATTGAAATGTTCATGCACTGACAAGAGCATCAAATGTTGAGACGAGAATGCTTTGTTGGCTGATGCCGATTTTCCTGTTCAGACGAGCTTCTCTCGAACAAACGTCAGTTGCACCTTGAGGAAAACAAAATCTTCCAATACCAAAAACTAAAGACTTTATTTTCAAGAAAAACTATTTCATCATAACAGTTCCTTCTTAATGCTGTAAGTTTTTGTTTTGGTCATTTGGAGCCTTCCTTTAACTGAAAATATTCCTATTATCTTCGATTTAAGACTAAAATGGTCAATTTTGCAATAAGAATAATAACTTGTGATGAGAAATATAAAAAGTACAACAAGCGGTTGTCAGTTCCTCAAAAGATTTAATCTATAATAATTAAAAAAAAACGTTGATTTTATTTTTAAGAAAAACTATTTTATTATAATATTTCCTTTTGAATAAGAATAATAATAAGTTATGTTGAAAAATATAAAAAATTCGAAATTTTTAATAAATGTTTTTATTTATCCTTTATTCATTTCCCAATTAAATGACTAAATTTGTTGAAACACAAAGAGAATTTTTTTTACAATTTTTATTAAAGTATTTTACAGTTTACGGACACTTTGAAATATTCTCAAGTGTTTGTTTGATGATTGTTTTAATTCGTTTGAAGTGGGTTTTTTCCTTTTGGGGGGCTCCGCCCTCCGAACCCCTCACCAGGGGCTCCGCCCCTGCACCCCGCCGAGGATTAGCCTTAGACTTTCAGTGACACTCAAGGCATCTCAAGTCAAAATTGACCTTGACCTTCACTTTAGAACACTTGAAGAGCATACCAAAGGCCATTCCAAGATGTCAATTCTTTCGAAAGTTATCGTGCTGACAGACTAAAAATCTACACACATACACAGATAATACATTCGCGAAAACCTTGATGAGAATGTGAAAATTGGGAAAACTCTGAAGAGAATGTAAAAATTGGGATTATTCATACACCTATCCGACATTTTCTTAGTTTATTTCAACTCAGCAAAAAAAAAAATTGAATTCCGAATGTATATGTACAGACTTTATATCTACTGGCCTAAAGCGAAAAACACAAATATGTTTACCGTATATCTAGTGATTAAACCGTAGAACGCAATTATATAGATATCGCTAAAGGAAAACGATATTCGTAAACTACATTGAAAAACGCATCGACAAGCCTTGCGGTGAGGGCGGAAGAACATTTTTCGCCCTTTAAAAAAATGGTTTAACAATTTTTATTGAACATTTTAATAGCAAATATCTATTAAATTAGACCTGATAGCAACAAACAGAGGCGCCAAATAATTTTTTTTTCAATCGGACACAAAATTAGAGTTTTCTCCTTTGCATCAGCTACAATTTTTTCCATAAGATATTTCTCCAAAAATAATATATATATTCTTAAATAATCTTAAAATACGAAAATCTCAATTTTTACGTAAATTTGATGCTCGCAACCTCCAAAAAAATCTGAAAAAATTTGGAAAGTATTTTCTGATCCAGAGAAACAGACTGTTGCGATACGACACCCTAAAAGTAAAAACAAGTTTTTTGTGAACCACCCGAATCTTCATCTTCATTCAATTTTTGCAACGAAGTGAGCATTGAGGCCTCTCTTTCTGCATTCACAGGATCGATAATGTTAATTATTAGCGTATCCGCATCTTCCTTAGCTTGCCTTATTTCAAGGTACTTGACAGCCTAAAATTTATTTTTCAGCATTTCAATAAGACGATTATTGTCCTTATTGTTGCCTAGATATTTTTCTTGTGATACGGTTGGACTAATTGTCTCGTTAAAAAGTACGTCTACTGAAGAATTCACTCTTTGTCTTGGAAATTCCTATACATATTTCGTACTGCGATCAGTTACGTGTTCGGGATAGCCATCAAATATGTTCGAGGTATTCCATGTATAATGCGACTGAATGTAAGCGACGTAGTTGTCGCAGTTAGGCGAAAATGCGTTGCACTGCGATTCCATACGACTCGATGCGATAACGGAAAAGGCGCAAGTTCATACGAATTGATGAGGGTTACTTCACCTTTTACGCGTATACCTGGACTCATGGATCCAAGAGGCTGCTATATATAGAGTCACAATATACAGCCGGCAATCTTCTAAAAAATTGAGTACTGCTCGCCCGATATTTGATGGAGTAAACACTTTAACGCTCGTACACAGAAGAAGATGATTGAAAAATTATTTGTGAAGTTTGATTAAAAGTAGAAGTTTAATTTGTATAACTATTTTCTTTATGGAATGGTCAGGTTTTAATCTACTAGTCTAAACCAAAATGGTTATAGTTTTTCACAGTTGAAGCCTAATTATTTTGGTTTCTACTAGCAGACCAAGAACCGTCATTCTATCGAGAGAAAAAAATATTTCACTACGCTATTCGACAACATAACATCAAAACTCATTCTCTATTGACGTTGGGGTCGACAAGATAAGTTACTTCTTCAAGGCGTATCGTTCAAATTTTAAATAACGTATATTCACTTAGTTTTATTCTATAAAAGTTAACGCTGTAAAATTAAATTAGAAAAACTGTTGGTTCTCGCGCTTCGCGCTCGATAATGTATTTACCTCGCACTACGCGCTCGGTCTTTATATTTCCCGCACATTTGTGCACAGACCTCCTGAAACTAAAGGTCAAAGCGTGAACAACTGTAATTTCATGGTTGTGAATTCTCTTTTATTGAAGCTCTTTCGGCTCTAACGAACACATTCTTATCTAATGTACATTATATTTATTTCTGTACCTCGACCTGGTACTATGAAGAGGGTTCTCAAACCACCTACGGCCTTGGCGATTACATTCTCATTGCGATACTCGCTCTTCACGCCCAGCAGCTAGGCTATACATACGATTACTTTTGAAAAATAAAACCATGTGAAAACTAGTGAAAATTCTGATTAAAATTTGTTAATCCACCAGAAAATTTATTTTTCTACTTTTTGAAAGTTTTCAAAATTTTGAAAAGTATATAAATTTTCTAATTTCCATCGAAGTCAAAAATTTCATGAAGATAATTTCCAAGTCTTTCACCCGTCTGTAAGAAACTGTCACAAAAATTTCTGAAACTGCAAACAAATTTTTTTTTCAAATTTTGCAAATGTTCTAAAATGTTTAATTTTGGTCGGAAATATCTGGTTAACGAACTTAACCTTCATTTTAAGACGCTTAAAAAGTTTACCAATGGCTGACTCGATTGGACAAATCCTTCAAATGTTAGCGTGGCTACAACATTCAGGTAACCATATAGACAGACAGACACCGGAAAAATTTTATGATTTTCGGACTCTGGTAGTGCCGGAACATAAAGATCTGTTAAAAACCAGAGATCGAAAATTCTCTCTCATGAATGAGAATGTAAAAATGGTCTGCACACCAAAGTAAGCCAACTACCACCCCTCGTATTTCGGTAGTTATACAATATGCTGGCTCATGGGTTTGTATTTACAATAGGGTCCTATAGTACTACAATTTACTGCAGCTTGAAGAGAATCCAAAAAAATTTATTTTGGGCAGTGCTCTTATATGAAATGGAAGGCCCCATATGTATTCAGTACTGAAGTCAACTACTTTTTAAATAGTTTTTCTTAGTAATATACAGAGAGCGAATTAAAAATCTTGAACTTGGCTAAGACAGCGAGGAAGTGCAAGGAATCCTCACTGTTTTCATTTTCCAACTTCAGATTACATATTCATGCAAAAATGAAACTCTGTACCTTGTAAAGTTTATTAATTATTATTATTATACCATTAGCCATTTCCCTTTCGGGGTAGGTGTGACTTGCTCGATTGGAAAATAGTATTGTGTATGTTGGTATATAGGTATAAGGTAGATAGGTATGTAGGTGTAAGGTAGATAGGTATGTAGGTGTAAGGTATACATCTTTTAGATTGATCTAGAATTCTCGTGTTATTTTCTTAAATGACACGTTCGTTCCGCAACACTGCTCCGATCCAGGTTGCTGATAAATCTCTCTAGCGATCATCCCAAGTGAAGAGCCTCAACAAATGTTTATGTGTGGCCCCCCACTTGGGCCCATTAGTATCCAAGGTCTTTGTTTCGGGTGTCATTCACTCTATTGTCACTCTGTATACAAACTATTTGTCGCCACACTTTTCTGTCCTGGCAGACTACTCTAGCTTCCTTCACGTCCATGCATTTTCTCATGCAAGATCTCGTGTTTCTATGATATCTTGTGTCTCTTCGGATTAGTGTCTCATTCACAGATTCTGGCCATTCTTTCGGCGATCTACCTCTGGGCATTTTGCCATTTACTTTACCTTTATACACTTGTTTGGTGAGTCGTTCATCTTTCATTCTTTCAAGATGTGCGAACCATCTTAACTGATTTCTTTCCCATACGTCAACTAGTGTCTCCCATGTACCACATTCTTAGAGGATTACCTCGTTTCGGACCTTGTCCTGGACAAGTTGTCCATCAGCGTTTTCCCGCTTATTGTTAGCAGAGGTTTCATGCCAATCGCGTTTATTTTACTCCGGTCCTTTTCTTGGCAGGTCCAGGTCTCGCCACCGTATAGTACAGTCGGTACGAATATAGAATTATGTATGGCCATTTTAGCTTTTTTTGATATGTTTTTATTTCTGAGAATTGACCCTGCTCTACCGATAACCTGCTTACCCTTATTTATGTGCCTATCTAACTCCCCATCTATTTTTCCGACACTAGTAAATAGGCTACCCAGATATACGTACTTGTCGACTTGTTCTAATCTGTCATCATTTAGGACAATGTTGCACATTGTTTTCTCACTTTTTCCTTCAAACACCATCATTTTTGTTTTATTTACATTAATTTTGAGGCCCATGTTCTTCATGCTTCTATTAAGCTTATTCAACATTATTTGCACGTCCTCCATTGATTCTGCCATAAAAATCTTGTCATCTGCGAAAGCTAACCCACGTACCTTCACTGTTTCGAGATCTACACATTCTTCGTCGAAAAAGGCCATTCTGAGACACGTATTCATAAATATGATGAGTAGCCATGAGAACATAACGCATCCTTGTTTCACGCCTTGCATAATATCGAACCAGTCACTCAGTTTCCCATTTACCCTTACACTCGCTTTATACCTGTATATATTGTTTTTATTTTTTCAGGAGCAATCCGTTGACTCCGTACTCTTTAAGGACTTCCCAAAGTTTACTTCTATTTTCCTTGTCAACTGCTTTTTCTAGGTCAACAAATGCACAGAAAACTTTCTTTCCTACTCTCAAGATTTTTTCTGTGATCTGTTCTTGATCTTTTCTTCTGTAATTTTCATTATCCTACGAATATGTATTTTTGAGTATATTTTACTTACGGTACTTAGTAAGCTGATACCTCTGTAATTACTGCAGTTGCTTTTATCTCCCTTTCTTTGTATATTGGCACGATAATCGCTTTTCTCCAATCGTCTGGGACTTCTCCCATCTCGATACATAAATTTATCAATTCGCACAACCTGTGAGGTTCGTATTCGCCACCGTATTTAAACATTTCAGCGCTAATAGTGTCTACACCAGCAGCCCGTTTTTTAAGTTCTTAATTATATCACTAACCTCAGTGACACAGACTTTTTCATTTGGGATCAAAGTTTTTAAAAATCCCGTTAAAATGAATATTTCCTCTTTCGGCTCATCATGTAATTAATTTAAAGTTACTTCATGACTGGACCTTCGATCTCACAACTTCGAATTTTCAAATCGTCATTTTGTTTCTCTTTTACTTTTCGGAATTTGTCTAGAATGACTTCTAGAATCTCGCTTCTCTTCATACGTATTTGTTGATGTCTTCTTTCGTTCTCGACATTTGGAATGTCTTTACTTCTCATCGTTGATCTCATTATTTCAGGATCCAATGGTACTTCTCTACTTCTTCTTCCCTCTGCTACGATTCGAAGCTTAAATTGATGCAAGGATCTTTTAAATCATTATATAGAATTCGATAAAAGTTCGGTCTTCTCCACGTACTCCATCAATTTGATCCAACAACTCTTCATAATCTTTTGTTGGACTGCTGACTTGGTTTGCATTCACCAAATCTATCTTTTTTGTACTATCCTGAGGCATCAATTATTGAATATTAACCTCATACGGTGCGTTCTTTATCCTGAAATGCCGGTGCTGACAGGTCTTCTCCTACTCCGCTGAAAAAGGTCTCCGGCGTTCCATTAGCGACTCTAACGGATTACTCTGTTGATATCCAACTGATTTCTACTTTTTGACCAGTTTTAATTTAAGGGCTCTTCGTGTGATTTAATTTGAGACAACACCTCGTTGCTTGCCACAGCATAGCGCATTCAGTCACCTACTTTGACTTCTTCTTCTCCTTTTTTGACATCATTTACTCTACATCTACTGTTCCCAAAGACTTTAAAATGTGTACAGAATGATCCATTTTTGGGTCGAAACTCTAAAGCACTATGACTAATGTTTCGCTCATTATCTTACTGATAACGGTATTTACTGAGAACTATAAATATCTTTTAAATTCAAATTCAATATACTCTCTCTTCCTCCTCAAACCCAACCCCAGATTTTCGTACTTTTTGGAAATAGCAACAATATAGGTATCTGTGAAAAGGTCATAGCAATGCAAATTTTTGTTTCTTGAATTAGGTCTATGACCTCAAAAATAATGTGCAAAATTGCTAAGCCGTATTTTGGAAAATGTGTTTTTTAAGTGTTAAAAATAGATTTTTCAAAAAAAAGTGTATATTTTGATAAAAATGTGGTAACTAAATATACCAGTCCTTATGAACAAGTAAACTAGGAATTAAAACAGTTCTGCAGGTGTCAATCATTGCAATATTTGTACTGCTTCGAGTAATTTTCCTATTTTTCAAAACAAAAAATCAGGAACGATACCACAATTAAAGCATTTTTCTTCTGGTTCTGTCAAGGATGATTATTTCTTCGAAGATGGCATGCACTGCACCGTCTGCAGCTCTGTAAGCTCGTCCAGAAATTTCTCTTTAGTCGCATATTTACATAAATGTAATTGGGCACATAAATTCCGCGACCATATTCTAGAGAGAATTTGTTTCTGTGATTCCACAAAATGCAAATTCAATTTCCTACAGAGATGCATCCTATCCACTGCATAAATTCTAATATCATCGTTCTGCTGTTTACTTTCTGGCAATCGAATTATCTCAATTAAAGATGCTTAGAAATTCTTTTATAAATTCCTTCCTTATTCTTATTACATGACGTTCAGTTGTCCTTCATTATCGGTGTGACCTGTATCTGTTAAACTAATGACCACTATCTTCAATATCGTAGAGTAGTCTCACGCCTCAATTTATGAGAATCAGTAGTTGTATGTCTAGACGATTGTCCAGGCCAAGCCTGTCCAAAAAGGAGGGATCGACTCAAACAATATATGCTTGACTTCCACCACCACTTATCTCTGCTCAGCTGGAGATACTTCGGGTGGTGGTCGCCCTAGTGAAGTTAAATGGGGGATGCAGTGCTGCAGACACGTTGTATCTCGAAAGGTTCTTTAGGGCGACATCGGCTTACAAAGAAATTGTCAAAATGATGCAAACTGAGGATCATTTGACACACCTATTGAAATAGATTTGATACTTTCACGATGATTCATTATAATAAATTTAAATTTAGAATTTAAAATTTAAAGATTTTTCGGGTTTCAATCGTGTGCGAAACTATGAATGTTGCCGACGTTTCGTGAACATTGCAGTTCACATCTTCAGGGCTGACCTGAAACTGAGGTTTCAGGTTATGTTGTCGGCAACATTCATAGTTTCGCACACGATTGAAACCCGAAAAATCTTTAAATTTTAAATTCTAAATTTAAATTTATTATAATGAATCATCGTGAAAGTATCAAATCTATTATTAAAGAACTCTACGGGGAGAGTTTCCTTACTAAAACTAACACTTTTAGTAAGCTCAGGTCTTCTCAAGCTAAACTACTAACATCTTTAGCTTTCTTAAAACGGTGTAGGGACAATAACATCGTCCCAAAATTCTTACAGTTGAAAAACCATTTGGGAACATCTAAATCCAAATCAATTCTACATAAAACAAGTTTGCTTCTCTTAAAAGAAAGGATACAACATACCAAATTTGACTTGCATACTCCCTCCAATAAACTATTAAAACTTCATCTTTTTCTATCAAACACTCTCAGATTTGACATTTGGTCCACATTGGACCGCATATCATTTGACCAATCCCAACGGATTAAAGATTTTTGCACTGAGAAACAAAAAATAAAATTTGACAAATTACTTCCAGTAAAGCACGCACCATTAACTAATACAGTAAAAAACATCTCTAACCATCATCTCAGCAATGAAATGATTTCAGCCTTATCTAAAGGACATAATTTTGCAGTCGCTCCCTCCAAAATCCCAAAAGAAGAAATCATCAGCAATTTGGAATCCACAATATACACCCTTCCACCCGAAAAAGCAAATGACATAAGACGTAGGACAGCCAACATTTTACGCGAAGCCCAACTCCCTTCCTCAAACTTAACAAAACAAGAAAAAACAGCTATTAAAGAACTCAATCAGAATAAAGACATCATAATATTACCCGCAGACAAAGGCAACACAACAGTAATAATGAATAAAGAAGACTATAACAACAAAATCATGGACCTTCTTACTGACGATACATATAAAAAGCTTAAAAAAGACCCCACAAAAACAATAACCAGAAAAACAAAAGCCTTCTAAAAGACTCAAATCTTGACGACGATACAATATCTAAATTAAACCCTACTAATCCTATCTCTCCAAAACTTTACGGACTCCCAAAAATTCACAAAAACAACATCCCACTCAGGCCGATCGTCAGCGCAATAAACTCTCCAACTTACAACCTAGCACGCTTTCTCGCCAAAAAACTTAAGCCTTTCACAGGAAACTCTATCACACACATCCAAAACTCTTTTGACTTCATCAGAAAAATACAACAGATTCACATTCAACCCCAAGACATCCTAGTAAGTTTCGACGTAGTATCTCTCTTTACAAAAGTACCAATCTCTGATACAATCGATATTATTAAATCCTTTGCAAACTTCCCCTCCAATCTCACACCTTTAATAGAACACTGTCTTACTAATACCTATTTCTCTTTCAATAACCAATTCTACGAACAAACCTCAGGAGCAGCAATGGGATCTCCAATCTCACCTGTAATAGCTAACATTTTTATGGAAAATTTAGAAACTAAAATCTTTAACAAATCCAAGCTTAAACCGGAATTCTGGTGCCGTTACGTTGACGACACTTTTGTCATCTGGAGACACGGGCTAGACGAACTAAACAAATTTTTCGATTTCATCAATCAAATACACCCTAATATCAAGTTCACTATGGAAATTGAACAAAACGGAAAATTACCTTTCTTGGACGTACTAGTTTATAAAAGATCTGATAACACATTAGGACATGAAGTTTACAGAAAACCCACGCATACAAACAGATACCTGCATGCCTCCTCCCACCACCACCCATCTCAAAAGCAATCGGTCATCAATTCCCTTGTATACAGAGCTGTCTCCATAACAGATAAAGATAACTTACAAAAGGAATTACAAAATGTTAAACAAATCCTAATACAAAACGATTACACAAACAAACAAATTAATAAAGCAATAAGAAAATACCCTCAAGAAAACAAGTCAACACAACCTAATAAAGAAAGAGAGAGGAAAACAACCACCACCCTACCCTACATTCAAGGTATCACGGAACAAATAGGAAGAATTCTCAACAAACACAACATCCAAACTATATTTAAACCACCTGCAAAAATAGGACAACTTTTAAACAACCCTAAAGATAAAAAGGAACCTTTCAGTGATCCGGGAGTATATCAAATCCCTTGTTCTTGTGGTAAAGTCTATATTGGAGAAACCGGGAGGGCGGTAAGTCAACGTGTAAAAGAACATGAGAGTAAAGTTAGGCTAAAACATTTCACACAATCAGCAGTAGCTGAGCATCATATCGAAACAGGACATAGTATCTTATTTGACAAAACAACCGTCATCGCTAAAACGTCTAATAAATTCCCAAGAAAACATAGAGAAGCAATCGAAATCTTGAAACACCCTAATAACATCAATAGAGACAATGGATATAATACCAATCCGATTTGGCTTTCCGTCCTCCCGGGTTTTTTAAAAAAGACTTAATTGGCCAATCAAGTTCAAGCAGTCCCCACCATGGGGCACTCTGGCCAATCACAGGCATCGTAGAGAATACATATATAAGAACAACATAACCTGAAACCTCAGTTTCAGGTCAGCCCTGAAGATGTGAACTGCAATGTTCACGAAACGTCGGCAACATTCATAGTTTCGCACACGATTGAAACCCGAAAAATCTTTAAATTTTAAATTCTAAATTTAAATTTATTACACCTATTGAAAGTTACGACGTTTGTACATTTCTTTTACATATCACTGTAAAGTATAATGTAATAATATAATCAACATTCATATTTTAAAATTATTACATTATTAATAAAATTATGTTCCTGGCATGAAAAAGATTACTTTTATCAGAGCAGGTTACCAGTAAACATTTGTGTTCAGTCCACTAAAAAAGTCATATTAAAATCATGCCTGTCTTTCTTCGTGGATCTCTCAGTGAGAAATTCAGTTAAGGGATTTTTAAAAAATCGTTAGAATGCTTATTACTTTCTGTTTTTGAGATTGATAACACAATGAAAAACTTACTGGTTCTCGAATTGTCATGAAAAATGTGGAAGCGTGCCCAAGACGAAAATCGATCGGTCAAGTGATGACCGTAATCTGTCGTCTGTTGTTTTTCATGCGTTAAAAAAAGATGGATGATAATTTGAGAACCAGTAAATATTTCATTATTTTCGTTATCAAAGTTTCAATTTTTTCCATTCACTTCCGTGAAGCAGGCAGAAAATGGAAGTTAAGTATCGAAATTTAACAAAAAATTCTAATTAAATTTCTCGCTGAAAAAGCCACGAAAAAAGAGATGCATGTTTTTAATAAGATTTTTTTTAGTGGACTGACAATTCCGGCCGGTACAGTATACAAACCTTAAACAAAAATTTCTGAAAGTAAAGAATACTAGTTTTTTTTTTAATTTCACAGTTTCTCTTCCAATAATAGCAGAAATTATTCAATTTGTTCCAAGAAGGAATAATCAGTTTACAGCGAAGGGCCATACACTGAGTATTCTCCTGACTACAACATCGATTTGAGCATGGAAATTCTTCTGGGATTCACTAGTAGTCGTTAGTAGTCTGATAGTAGTCCAGAATTGGTCAGAGGAGTAGTCACTGTGATAATGGGGTAGTCCCTTCAGCGGTCTGTATAGTAGTCGGCTATCCACGGGTGCCCTGAGTTTAATTTTTTTCGAAAGTCTTGTCACTTCGAAAATCATTGCAGATCTAGATTCTAGATCATTTTTTACGTTCAAACACGCAATGACGGAAATCGCAGATAGTGCCGTCTTTTTTTAAGGCCACTTTGAAAAAAAATGTTCACAAATTATAATACTTTTTAAGACACATGCATGATTTCAGCCCTTTTCGACGCCTATGAAACGAGGCTAAAGCTCCACTTTTTACTCCCT
>CAKNXH010063892.1:16528-40200 GCA_932178445.1 Andricus quercusramuli
AGGGAGTAAAAAGTGGAGCTTTAGCCTCGTTTCATAGGCGTCGAAAAAGTCGAAAATAAGCGTCATAAAAAGTATTATAATTTGTGAACAATTTTTTTTCAAAGTGGCCTTAAAAAAAGACGGCACTATCTGCGATTTCCTTCATTGCGTGTTTGAACGTAAAAAATGATCTAGAATATAGATCTGCAATGATTTTCGAAGTGACAAGACTTTCGAAAAAAATTAACCTCAGGGCACCCGTGTATCTGATTTTACGAATACTCAGTGTATAGCCCTTCGGTTCAGGGAAACTGGATTCTATATTTTTTTGCAATGTTAAAATTGAATTATGTACTGTAGCATGCGTTATAATTGACTTCATGTTTAATTGCCTTACAGGAAAAGTGCAACCTTTGGGTACTAATCAACAGCACCTGTACAACAATACCCAAATCTTAGTCAACCAGTATTCATCAAACTCCAATGTTAATGCGAATAATAATAGCAATAACAACAATAACAACAACAATTCAAATCAGAACAAGTATGTTCTGGAGAATCAAACTTCATCTCAAATTTTTCGAATTCATGGAATACAACAGTCACAGCAACAGGGAAATCTTCAGCAAAAATGTCCTAATGCCATGAATATATCGAATTCTAATTTGTCTTCGAATACTCAAATAGTTGCTCTGATTAAAAATCATGGAAACGTTAAAACACATCAAAAACCGGTATCTAGTGTAGCGCCAAGTTTTCCTGTGAAATCACCTATTTACCAAACGTCTTCTACCAAGATTCATCCTGTAATGCCGCAGACCTTAAGTTTGATTGGAAGAGTTCACTCAGGAACTCAGAATTTTAATGCTTTGAGCGTTCAAAGTCAAAATAATCAATTGAGTGCGAATATTCAAAGTAATGTAAACCTAGAACTCAATTGTCTGTCGAGGCTTAATCAACTGGGTACCAGTCACCACCCGCAGGAAAATATTATACAATCTACAACCAATCAGGCGCAAGGTTTACATACTGCAGCTCAAAATATGCCTTCGCTAAAAGCAGCTAATTCAAATTTTAATAATTACTCTACTCAAAGTGTTGTGCAACCACAAGGAATATGTACTATGGCACCTGTTAGTGAACCTTTGAATGATAAATTAAAATTTGAACCTGCGAAAAATCAAGACGAACTTGAACATCTTTCACCCACCAAACATGAATCGCAAATACGTCATGAACAAAATGGATTAATGTATGACAGCCCACAGAATAAATGCGAACAACTCGTTAAGTATGATCAGGCTACACAACCAGCAAAACTATATGAACAATCTCCAAAGCACGAACAATCTAATGTTTACAAAACGAATGTGTATGAAAACGCTGGAAAACTTGATTTAAATTCAGCAAAACAGGAGGGATCGCACACGAAACTTGAGCAACATATAAAATCAGATAATCCTACAAAATATGATCACGGATCAATTGTACAACAGGTTAAGCAACACGAGCAACATGATACATGCTCTTCAATCAAGTTTAATCAGACTCTATCTTTCAACCAGGAACTAGTAGGAAAGTACGATACTTCTAAGGAATCTCAATCAAAATTAGATCAAATGCATTACGAGCAAAACCAAACAAATTCTGAACATACCATAAATAAGTACGAACATAATGTTCAAATTCCACAAAACGACCATACAATTAAATTTGAAGCACTTAATAAACCATCAGAGAAACCCTCCGAGTACGAGAAATTGAAAGCAGAACGCGAGAGGAAGATAACCTTTAATGAGCTGAAGTGCGAAGATAAGACTAAGCCAACCTTGCCACCAAAACCTAGTAAGCCTAATCTACCACCTAGATTAACCAATCACGAAAAACTGGAACTTATCAACGACATGGATGACGGCAAAGCAACATCAAATCAAGTTTTCAGGTAATTAATACTTATATAATTGTATATTTTGGTAATTAGGAACCTGCATGTTTACGAAGCATTAAGTTAGTCCTTCTCCATACAAAAAGCCCCGAATCATTGACTCTTCCAGAAAATTTCTGATCTGTTGGGTTAGGTTATATATTATTCCCGGAATTAAATTAATTTCCAGGACCATCCTTTGTTTGGTTATTCAGAGAATCGAATATATTTATGGGTGTTATGGCTATTTACTAATGACTTATGACATTTTTGCATTAGCACTAGATCTTTTCGAGAAATAAAAACAGGAGTAAAACTTCAAGTCCACGTTTCTTTGCACTATGACAGCTCGAAATCTCAAATGACTCGCATCACAATACAATTCTGTTGTGTTCTTTGAGTCATAGATTAATAAAATCGGAGCTTTGTCTAATTATCTCCTAAGCCAATTGAAAGGTTCCAATTCAAATACATAAAATGTAAATTCAATTCCTTCACGAAAGAATACATACAATGGCTTGGCCAAAACTCAAGAACCCTAATAGTTATTTGTGATACAAGTGCGTAAAACAGGTGATTGTGTGCGAGTGTGAATTTTGCAGCATAAGCCGGAGGCTCGAAGCATGAGTCGGTGGTTAGCGCACGAGCAAAGCGAGTGCGAAAACGTAGACGAGTGCTTCGAACCGCAGGCGAATGATGCAATCATACGAGTTACCAATCACCTACGCGCATGTGTATCACACGCTATTTTTCACAACGCCCGTCCGAAAAAGTTGTCAGGAGGTGGTAACGGAAAATACTAATTTTATATTGCATAAAGTGGAGTAAAGAAATTACAAAAAAAAGAAAAATTTGTGCAAAAAAATGTTTGAAAAAAAATTTGGTGAAAAAAAAATTTTGATAAAATAATTTTTTTTTAAAAAAATTTGAAAAAATATATGGTTGAAAAAATTTGTTTAGAAAAAAATTATTAAAAAAAAAATGTTGGCGTTTATGCTTTTTTGCCCCCCCCCCCCCCGGGGGAGGGGCTACGAAACCCTAACAACAAAACTTCAATCATTAAAACATTCGTTCAAGTTAAATGTAAATTTATTTCAAAAAGATACCAACACCAGTGTTTAAAGTTACCTATGCCAGTGTCTAAAGTACATCATCTCGAATGTGCGCATGCGCAGCTTTTTCAGTGCAACCTTAAGGCAAACGAAATACGTAAATGTTCATATCGGCATACTGAAAATGACGGGTTTTGAACTATTCCGGTGCCTTATTAATATGCAAAAATCCGTCTTTGACATCTAAAAAAGGAAATTATTTCTTTTAAGACACTGACATTATCTCTAACAATTAACTTTTCAAGTAGACGAAAAGCTACACAACCACTTTTCGTCATTTTTGTTTTCATTTTAACACTACTCAACGAGAAGAAAAAGGAACACGTGTTTTGCTCTTACCAGTTTTTTAGCTCTGCGTCAAATTTGGAGATTTCAGGTCTCATAGGATCAACGTAATTATCACGAAAGTTACATTTCAACAACAATAAATTATTTCAACAATTGAAAATATAAGGAATCGATCGAGTCGCTGATGTAGAATCTTGAGGTGCTCAAGGTGTCTTCGTATTCAGAAGCGATGATAAGATTCTCGATGCGCGGGAAAGTGAATGGAAGATCGCGTGTTGCATCGTCAATGAAACGCTGGAAAGTTTGTACCGCTTTTAGAAGTCTGAACTTTGTGAACACAAATTCGAAAAGTCCAAATGGCGTAATGATGGATGTCTTGGTGATATTCTCCGGTCTTCTTAAAATTTTGATTTACAGCAAAATCTTCTATGTAGCGCACAGGATTCTTTGTCTGGCAATGTGCAGTCATTGACTGTTCGGAAATCTTTCCACCAAAATTATAAATCATCAACAAAAAAATGTATGTTCAAGAAAGTAGTTCAATTTTCAACAAAGTGGTTGAATTTTTCTGACTAAAAAAGATGAATTTTTAACGAAAAATTTAATAGTTGATATAATAACTAATAAATATTTTCATTTAATATAAAAAAGAGTAGAATTCATTAAAAAAAGACTATTTTTTCAACAAAATAGGTTATTTTTCAACTAAGTTGTTGATTTTTCAGGCCAAAAAGACCATTTTTTACAAAGAATTTGAATTTTCAACCAGTAAATATGAATTTTTGACAAATAAGTTACCTGTCAACCTAGTAGTTGAATTTTCTACGAAAACAGGGGAATCTTCCATTGAAAAAGGCGAATTTTTAACAAAATAAGTACATTTCTAACCCAAAGAGATGAATTTTCTAATAAAATTCTGTATTTCTAAACGAAAGCGTGATTTTCAATCAAGAAGAATAATTTTCTACCAAAGAAGACGAATTTTTAACTAAAGTGATGAATTAAAAAAAAAAGTTTCAACAAAACTTGTTCAATTTTTAACCGGTTTTCAACCAAGAAAGATAAATTCTCATTGAAAATTAAATTATCAGGATTCATAATAATTCAATTGATAGCCCTTTCCATACATTTTACCTGCGATAAATAATACGATTATTGAATTCATTCATTTCTTTATTTCGGGTCAAAAAAGTAATCAAAAGTAATCTTTCAATAAAATAAGTAACTTTTTAGTAACCGCGGATCAAAAAAGTAACGTAAGTCACTAAAAAGTAACCCGTTTCGAGCCCTGGAAAATCACCGCATGGTCGCCATTCACCCGGTTTCCTGAGTGCAAGGTAAAGATGTAAAGAAGACCATGTGCTGTCAGAGGATCGAGCGATTTCGAGAGCGACCAATTTCTCGAAATCGTGCTTAGCTATTTTTAGTTTGTCGAGAGCCAGCCGTCTTGCTTTACCCGAGACAGGTGGTCAACACTTTATCTTGATAAAATGAGGCGTTGGATGGTTGGATGACTTTAAAGCGCCATCTTGTTGGGTGCGAGCTGGAAATTGGCTGGGAAGTTGGGAATAAACTACTCACCGTACAAAACTTGAATTGATACGATGCCCTTGACTGTAAAGGCCTGTCCAGTTAAAATCTCCGCGTAAGCCGACATTCAGCTTTTCAGGTGAGGAACCAAATTGCTTGATCTGTGCACCATGTGCTGCATAACGTTGGTAGTCGACTGAAACAAGTTTAGATCTCAGCCGCAAAAATGGAAGTACGCAAACAACAGAACTTGTATCTACAAGAAATTGTAGTCCAGATGCTTTGTCCATAATTAAAAGGCGGCTGGAAGTGGTGTGAAAGTCATGCTCCGCTGCTAACGACTCTCGGACAATTTTCCGTGAATTCTCCAGCCATGAGCACATTTCTTGAAAGTATTGCCAAATTTTAAGTGGTACCAACAATTATCTTTGTTGCTGGGCGGTTCTGCGATGCTGGCGAATTGCTTAGCAGGCCCAGCAACCTCAGCTTCAAAGCTGGATGTAGATGAATATGACCAAGGCTATGTTGTGACAGTGGACGTCTGCTTCGTCTGTGGATTTTATGGAGTTTATCGGCGAGGATGCTGTGCTCCTCGTGTGTATTGTTGAGTTGCATTGCTAGCAGCGCATGCGTTTGCTGTGGTAGGTTCGTGAGCCATCAGGAGTGAATTACGTACTCATCTGCAGCCTGGCCTCCTTTGATATCAAAAAGCGCGTGATAAGCGTTTCCTTCAAAGCCTGATAAGGCGCGTCTCATGACGTGTGTTGATGAGCGACACCGCATTGTAGAATTTGTCCTTTTCGAGTAGGACACCTCGAATTATGAACTACGCCTCGAGTTGCGCGAGCCAGAGTGATATCTTTTCCGGACTGAAAGGGTGAGCTTTCACGTCACCACGAGACGGGGTGAGGGGTCCGTTTTGAGTGTCTTTGAACTTAGTATCGCCCCCGGAATTTTTTCACTTTACTTAAACTGTACATATAAAATAATAGACTTTGCATTACACACGACACCGAGCACTGCACTAAAAATTGCATGTCACGCACGAAAAATGGCATAAAAATTGATCGCACTTACACTACCGTCGGAAATTGTGCGCACGACTCGTGTGAGCGCTATTAAAAATCACTGCTGACTTCGAACCACGATATTTCGGCGAAAAACGGAGATAGGGCATTTTTTTAAGAAACAGTTAGAAAGCTCATGAAATTCCACGTCTATTGGTACCGAACAAATATTTTTTTGACCTTCTGAAAATAGTACAGCACTTGAGAAGTTCAAAAAAAAATTCAATATTTTCTCCAATTTTCTACCTCAAATTCAACTTTTTGCACGACCTAGGAAAATTTTTTCAAAACCTGAAAATCATACGACATTGAGCTTAAAATCTTATCTTTAATTTAAGCCAAGAAAACTTAAAAAATCTTCTTGGGTGCCCGAGATATAATTAAAAATGTTCAATCGTATCTGAGCTCAATTTTAATCGACGATCACGGTTCTCGGCCGGTCTGCTGCTCGTCTCCTTCGTTGAGGCAGGACCGAATAGGCCACGCACTAAGGTATACTTATACACTTATACACTAAGGTATAAGGTACCTCTTATACTTTTGGATCTCTTAATTAGTAATTTTTATTTCAAATAATGGTGAATGAAAAAAAAAATTTCTTGTTATTTGTGATTGTTAACAATTATTTGAATCTAATATTATCTCCATATTAAAGAATAGGGCAATGTCCACTTAGGCGCCACCTCTGTGCGTGGCCTATTCGGTCCTGCCTCAACGAAGGAGGCGAGTAGAAGACCAGCTGAGAGCCGTGATCGTCGATTAAAATTGAGCTCAGATTCTTGGCTTAAATTAAAGATAAGATTTCAGGCTCAATGTCGTATAATTTTCAGGTTTTTGAAAAAATTTTCCTAGGTCGTGCAAAAAGTTGAATTTGAGGTAGAAAATTTGAGAAAATCTTGAATTTTTTTTTGAACTTCTGAAGTGCTGTACTATTTTCAGAAGGACGAAAAAATATTTGTTGGGTACCAATAGACGTGGAATTTCATGAACTTTCCAACTATTTTTTTTTTAATGCCCTATCTCTTTTTTTGCCGAAATATCGTGGTTCGAAGTCAGCTGTGATTTTTAATAGCCCTCACACGAGTCGTGCGCACAATTTCCGACGGTAGTGTAACTCGTCGAGAAATGCACTGAAAACTCGGCGTTGCGAAAATATCCTATCCTGCCATGTCGCATTTCGTGGTGAAAATCACTTTTTGTGCTCAAAAATCTGTCTATTATCCAATTTTCAATTAATTTTTATGTTTTTTTTAAATGACGATAAGATTTCTAGGTATAACGAGTCGGTGCAGAAAATTCATTTTGTCCAACAAAAATTTTTATTTTATAACACATTCCCCGAAAGTACGCCTTTCGATGCCTGTTTTCTGTGTCCAAAGGAAGCCTTTTCTTCAAGAAAGCTTATTCTATGGCCGCGCATACACACTCCAAGAAAGAAAAATAATGTCTATCGCTGAGCATGCGTAATTTCATCGGGAAAAATGATTTTATGTTTCTAGGCATGCGCACTTCGAACAGGAAAATTATTTCTATCGATTGGCATGCGCACTTCGATTCACTCACGAGCGGATCATGACAGCTACGATCAAATTGGCTTTTTGATCCTTCCATCATGCGCGCACATGAGCGGTAAAATTTGAATTAAATTATTATGCACATTACATGGGTAGATGAAGATGAATAATGTATTAGGCATGTGTTGCAGATTACGTTAAGATGGGTAAATGTGAAACAAAATTCGAAGTTTAGACATTCATTAATGGAGTTCGAAATGTTTGAGAACCTTTTACTTCTAATTCACGTATTCTTCAAGTCGTAAAGATGTGCGTGACAGAATTTTTTTATTTAATTCAATTATTATTTAACCTAATTCGAAGTTTCGCTCTTCTACATTGAATTAAAAATTAATTGTGTGTGTAACTGTATTTACGAAAATGCTAATGAATAATTATTATTATTCACTTACATTTTTATTAAAGAAACAGAAGAATTTTAGTTTCCCAGGAGCATCTCAGCCAACAAAATATAAAAATTGGCTTACTCTCAATTGGATATTTTCTGTTTATCATATTAATATTGCTATCACACATACCTATATTGACCCTGCTAAAAAATGGACTCAAGGCTGTTGGACTCAAGCTTTAACCTGAAAATTCAATCACCTCATTCTACCAAATAAATACTAAAATTAAATTTTTTTTAGATAACTATAAGAATAAATGTAATATTTGAACTCTCAAAAAATTAAAACTAAACAAATTAACCCTCCGTTAACAGACATTATCTTTAAGTCCGAGTCAGTTTTTGAACTGTTTTTGGCTAAAAAAAACTGGTAAAATGCTAGGTTATCTCTTAAAACATTTACTACATGGCCTAATTGTTGATAGTGTTAATTATTTAAAACTTTTTGAATTAAAATCTTTTTCCGCAGACGAGATGGAAAAATCTTGTGTGCCTTGAAAGCCTCTGTCTGTAGACAGAGGGTTAATTTGTCAAAAGAAACAGTTTATTTGACAATAATTTTCAGTAAGCACGTAAAATTCTGGACCGTCGTCATGTCAAAGTCACAACACCACTTAATCTGTACATGGCACGTGGACAGAAGCTGGAGCAACAACCTAAATCAGATTAAAAATCCCGTGAAGCAGATAGAAGTTTCCGCAAATATTACGCTCAACGTCCTGAGCAATGGGCGCTTTTTTCGGCTTGATCTGTCCTTGACCAGAAACTGTGCACTCAGCGACACCAGGAATTGGGCCATACACCGTGTCAATTAGCACCTCGAACAATTGCTAAGGAAGTCCTTTGTCGTGTCCTGATGGTCAGGTGATATAGGAGATTCTGTGTTGACTTTGGCTCGTTTCAAAGCACTCCTTAATATTGCCGGTGACACTGCCAGCGCTGCAACACTTGATTCCAAGACTGTCAAATTTGCCTATCCAGAAAAAAGTGGAACAACAAAGTTTCCATTCCACGAAGAAGAAACGAACATCATCCGAGAATAGATTGTCAAAACCAACGGAATTGCAAAAAGCTTCTATTCAAGTAGCAATGGATAACGATGGAAGGTCTAGCCAAGTTGTGCATACTGGCTTTGATCATACATACTATTCTGCCTTATCAAAACCAAAATAGGTACAACTTACATTTACCAAATTGTTTTTTCACCAGAACAACCTCTTTGTGCAATTTTGAAGATCCTTAGATTAACCAGAGATCCTTCGACGGATCAGTGTTAAGACCAAAATTTTTAACTCATAAAAATCTAAAATTCAGGCTTGTATATGACATTCTCCGGAGCCTTTGAATTATTTGATATTTCTTGTTCATTTTATATTTGTACTGAAGTTAACTATACGTTTCGAAATGTTTATATACTTTGTACATGAGATATTAGGGTCGTCCAAGAATGTCTTTATTTTTTCTAAAATGTGTTCCCTAAAAATTATTCTTTTTGATTTCAAAATATCTCTGAATTTTGACGGGATTAAAAAATATTTCTTTAGGGTCTCAGAGGCTCATTAATGAAAAAAAGGTTTATTCTATTTTAATTTTCGCTGTTAATGGATTATTTTTTAATTTATAAGGTAAGTGCCCCGCAGTTCAGTGTACGCAGCACAAATATTTTCGCTGCAGTCACACACTTCGTTTATTTAAATATTTTCATTTAAAAAATGTCACTACAAGAATTATTAAATTTCAATAAAATTTGAAAAGAGTCAAATTCATTCTCATATGATATTCAATCTCCTAATTTTTTATTTAATTTTTACCCACAAAATATATTTATGCTTCTTCCACCATTGATAAATTAATAAAAATTCAAGGAATCGTTAGATTTTTATTTGAAATTTAAATCAACAATTGGGCGAAAGGCGATCAGCGCCACAGTTTCACATTCTGCCCGCAGAGTCAAGTTGGGAACTATAATCATAATAATCGTGTCAGCCCCCTGATAATATGAATAATAAATCAACAGAAAATTGTCCTAAAATTTCAAGCTTAAATTTCAGAATAGCTTAAAGTAAAATATGTGTTTCATAGTACCACATGTTATCGGTGTTTATAGTCCACGAAGTTTGTTTTCTACTAGAAGCTTTGAGAGAAATCTATGAGTAGAGAACGGCGAAGCGTCATTTTCACTCAAATATCAAGTGTGATTACATTGCAGGTGAAAAATATACTCTCATTCGAACTCACGAATGGCTTTTGAAAAATTAAGAAAGGTAAACTATCTCAATCAATAACGGCGAAACTATAAATTTCTAAAAAAATTTATTTTCTGAATATTATGATAGAAATTTTGTTTTCATAACTCAGTTATCGGAAGTGACATTGTCGTCTCTCGTCCCTCGATATGCATTACACTATATAGTTACATGGGACGACAGGCAACATCGTTATTTATTCACACTTGTCTTATAATAGACAATTGTCTCTAAAATTGTCTTAATTGTCAAAATAAATTAAAAATTTTAATCATGCTCCGGTTACCTTATAAAAATTATTCACTCATCAAAAAATTTTCACATAATTCCTGAATTGCAAATGGTCACTCGTTTTTTTTTTCAAATTTTTCCTCTTTTTTCTACATTGGCAGTTATTTTATTACTTTCAACAACTTTTTAAAGAAATAAGATACCATGACCATAGGACGTTAGTAGTAAGTTGATTATCACTAAGTACGATTTGCGAAATGTTTGTATTTTTTGGCTAGTTTAAGGCAGGGTTCTACTTTCAACGCGCGAAAAACATGCGAATTTTTGGTACTTTTTTTTTTAAACATTAAGAAAGATATTGATGTAGGGTTTGTTATGCTTAATACATATGTTATACTCTCAACATACATTTAAAAATTTTTTTTAGTTTATTTTATGCCCTCTATATATACATTTAAATGGCACTTTCCTCAAAACCACGTTTTTACCGCTTGTTAAAAAAATCTCCGAAACCACCGAATCGATTGGTCTGAAATTTTTGCCACATATTCTGTACATATACATCAAAGGTTGGTAGCAGATTTATATGAAAAATTTTATTTTTACTATTATTTTTATGCAAAAAATTAAAAAAAAAATGAGATTTTTTTTAATTGTCGCCATTTTTTAAAATGAAAATGAGAAAATCTGCTACCACCGGTTGATGTATATGTATAGAATATGTGGTAAAAATTTCAGACCGATCGATTCGGTAGTTTCGGAGATTTTTTTAACAAGCGGTAAAAACGTGGTTTTGAGGAAAGTGCCATTTAAATATATATAGAGCGCATAAAATGAACTGAAAATTTTTTTAAAATGTATTGTAAAAGTATATCTATTAAGCATAACAAACCCTACATCAATATCTTTCTTGATGTTTAAAAAAAAAATTACAAAAATAGCATTTTTTTCGCGCGCTCAAAGTAGAATCCTGCCTAAACAAAGTACCTTGAGAGAGTTCGTTATTTACTATATAATTATTACCTTGCCCTAAGCCCTGGTAATATTAGTTTGGACCCAGAAAGGAGAAGATTAATGAAATACACACAATTTAATCAACAAAAGAAAACAGTGTTTTATTCAAAGATATAGTCTGTTGCAGGTCGTTACGATAATCAGTCAATTCGTTTACAAGCTATTCAGTCTTGACATGATTTCTCACATTCGAATAATGCTTAGTGTTATATCACGAGGTACAGTATCACGTATCGATAAGCGCCGTTGATTCTAAAGTATAAATTAAATTATCACGCGCAAATAAGCTTCGTGCTTTCAGTTTCCAGTCTCCTAGAGAGCATTTATTCTACATAATATTAAACCCGTACATTTCTCGTAGTATCACGGAGAGTATAAACTTAATCCTTAACAATTCATACAGCGGATAACATTTAATATGCGCCGTTTTCTATCACTATAAAAATACCGATCTCCGGAGCCTGATGCAGCGTACCCGAATCAATACGAAGAACTAAAAAAGAAAGCTGGAGCCTATGATGGCATGCCCAGAATACAGCCTCAAAACTCAAAAATGCCGGGAGCCTAATTCAGCGTACCCCAACAATGAAACAAAAGATGAATCTCTAGGGGCATAAAAACCCAAAAATGCCGGGAGCCTGATTTAGCGTGCCCCGATAATAACAAATGATAAATATTTAAGGTTGTCGTGCACCCAGAGAAACACAACCTGTAAAGTAAAAAATGGCTGGAGCCTGGATTGGCGTGCCCAGCGTTAGCACAAGGAAAACAGCAGATGCAATCTTGGAGCCGGTAAGGCTTGCCCAAGAGATCTGAAATCAAAAGGTTTAAAAATTATATCCAGAGCCTGGTTCAGCGTACCTGGATTCCCAAAACTACGGACCTAGATCCTTCCAGAGCAGATGACTGTTCTGTCACGGATCTTTTCCGGCAGTCGACTACGGTTTACCCGTAGCTGACTCGAGAGTGCCAGCTCTGGATCTCTCCTCCCTTCTTATACCCTAGACGGTTGAGGTAGGTCGCGGGAGAACCGACTCTACGCTTCCTGGCGTTATTGCAAGGAACTATTCCCACCTGTCGGATGGCGACCGCTGTATCGAGTGTCCCCTGCGTGTTCGTGTGGCCTACTCACAGGCGTAGACTAAAGTGATCGTTTCAACCTAATTTGTTTGATTGCAATTTTAATAAATATTCTAGCCGGTCGTACAGCCTTTTGAAATTTTGATATTTTTTAAATTTTGACTTTTCCAAATTTTTTTACCCAAAAACGCTACATTTGCAATTCTTGCAGGAATTTTATGACTGAAATCGCAAAAAATACAACATTAATTAAAAAAGGATAATGTGCGTTATGCATACCGTCTTGCAAATCATATAATAGTCTCTTTTCAGTGGAAAGAAGCAGAAATAAATTTTGCAAAACCTTCGGTATTTTCGCTGGGGAGTCATAAACAAAATATTTATTTGTTTATAATTAATAATGCTGCCAAGTAGTAAACGGTTTGCAAATCTAATATGATGTTAGTACTTAGTTAGTTATTGCTCAGTACGATTTGCAAAATGTTTGTAATTTTTGGCTAGTTTACAAAAGTCACTAATTTTTTTAATTGCAATTTAAATATTATTGCCGGCCGAGCAACGTTTTGCAAATTTTATAATTTTCAAATCTCGACATTTCTAACATTTGCTACTCAAAAACGCAACCTTAGCAATTTTCGCTGGAATTTTGGAGGTAAAATTGCAAAAAATTTAACAATAATTTATAGAACGATAAGTTGCGTTATGTATTTAGTTTTGCGAATCATATTATAGTCTCTTTTTAATGAAAAAAAGCAGAAAGAACATTTTTCAAAACCTTCGGTATTCTCGCTGGGGAGTGATTAACAAAATAATAATTTGTTCATAATTAATAATGTGGCCAAGCAGTAAACAGTTTGCAAATATAATATGATGTTAGTACTTAGTTAATTATTACTCAGTACGATTTGCAAAATGTTTGTAATTTTTGGATAGTTTAAAAAAGTAACTAATTTGTTTAATTGCAATTTTAATATTATTGCCGGCCGAGCAACGTTTTGCAAATTTGATAATTTACCAATCTCGACATTTCTAACATTTGCTACCCAAAAACACAACCTTCGAAATATTCGCTGGAATTTTAGGAGTCGGATTGCAAAAAATTTAACAATAATTTAAAAAACGATAATCTGCGTTATTTCTTTAGTTTTGCAAATCGTATAATAGTCTCTTTTCAATGAAAAAAAGCAGAAACAACATTTTGCAAAAACTTCCGTATTTTCGCTGGGGAGTGATTAAAAAAATAATAATTTGTTTATAATAAATAACGTTGCCGTGTCACGAACGTTTTGCAAATTTAATACAAGATAGAGACTGAATTTATAATTACTCACTCAAGTTTGCAAAATGTTTTGAATTTTCGTGAAGCAATGGGGGCAAATGTTGCAAATTAATTGTTTTAAACATATTGCCGACCCGATCACGTTTTGCAAAAAGTTATTTTATGTTCAACATATAAAAAAACAACTATAGAATTTTTTTGAAGACCTTCGGAATTTTTCTTAATTGACTCGATTTTTATGTCTAATTCCACTGGTCTATTGAGAGTAAACCAATTTTTATATTTCGTTGGCAAATGATTTAAAAGAAACTGAGATGCTCTTAGAAAACTAAAATTCTCCTGTTTCTGTAAGAAAAATTTAAGTAAATAATAATTATTAATTAACATTTTCTCAGACACAGTTACACACACAATTAATTTTCAATTCAATGTAGAACAGCGACACATCAAATTAGGTCAAATAATAATTAAATTAAATAATTACTTCACGCACATCTTTACGACTTGAAGAATACGTGAATCAGAAGCAAACGATTCTCAAATATTTGAAACACCATTAATGAAAGTCTAAACTTCGAATTTCGTTTCCCATTTAATATACATAATAATTTAATTCAAATTTTACTGCTCATGCGCGCGCATGATGAAAGGATCAAAAAGCCAATTTGATCATAGCTGTCATGATGCGCTCATATTTACTCAGCTAACTTGCATCTCGACATAAAAACATCAAACCTCCTGCTCCGCTGATAAGGTAGAACAAACTTTCGCGCCACCTACCTAGGCTAAATTTAATTCAGTCCAGTGTCTAGGTTAGGCTGCTATTCTTGGCTCTGGAAGAACTTCCAGAGGATGTAGTTTCTTTGTTGATAATAAAGTCACGACCTTGTAGATATCTGTCAAAATAGTCTCCTATCATTGGAGACTATTTTGAAACATGTAGTTTCTTTCATCCAGATCCCGGAAAACGGTTTGCCCGTCGAAAGTGTCCTGGGTAGCTGATCCGGGGCTTCTTCTTTCTAACCGTCTACTCCTGTTGACGTTTTGGCTAAGCGACTGTCAACTCCTGTAGACATTTTGGCTTGGCGACTGTTCACTCCTGTTGACATTCGTCATCAAAATTGATGAGCAGCTCCTACTGATGGTTCGGTGATGGGCATCCCCAGAAGATCCGGTTCGCTTTCCTCTTCCAATAGTTCCGTCCCATCCGTAAGAAATTCCCAAGGACGGCTTGATGGAGCGCCAAGTAAAATTCCTCAAGGAGGCACTCAACTACTGTGATTGGTTGGGCGAACGTCCCCGTGCACTGTAAGATTTTTGCTCTCAAAAGAGCAGATGGTTTCAAATATATATCAAAGCGGGTGAAGTCAATGGGGACTACAGAATATTTGAAGAAAACTGTTTATTTCTTCTTTCTCCCTGGGCTAGGCTCAGAGAGATGACGTCGAGAGGCAGACTAAAAGATTGATGACCGAGACACGCGCTTTTATGGAAGGGCGCGCAAGCTCCTCCCACTCCGCTGTCGAGCATTCTCTCCCACTGCGAGCGATAGTTGAGTAGAGGGGAGCCTCGTCACCGAATCTCCCACTCCTCGGAGGTGGTCTAATCAGGAAGCTCCCGAATGGGGATTGGTGCGTGCTCCTAGAAGGCTCCTGATTGGTTCGATATTTTGGGCGCGCGCGACATAATTAAAATTGTTCGATTTCCTCATCTCTCTTAGCCCAACATTATATATTTGTTAAAACTAAACTATTATTCGATATTTAATAAGTATAATTATTTATCATTGACATTAAATTTATTATGATATCGTAGTTATACATATATTTTATATATATACCCTGGGATACCGGCGACCTCTCAGAGTATCAGCCTTATCCTTGCACGCGGGGCTCTACAAGGATGGACGAACCCTTTCCCTAGCTTCTCGTGGGAACAACAATGAAACCACCAAACCACCAAAATGTTGTAGATGCGGTTCAAAACGATCGAACGCGCAGAGTACCCGACAATGGATCGGCAAACAATGCCGATCATCCTAGAGTTCGGGGTGCTGAAAATAATTTAGATGGAAACACGACGACAAACCGGTGAAACGCCCACATTGAGTGGACGGATCAACTTAAGAATGACGTGCTAGACTGCTACGATGCCAGTATTATCCCCGTTGGCGGAGGCTTTATGGCGCGTATGCATACTCTGTGGTGCCAGAATCACCCAGAGCTTCAACACGTTTCGCATCAGTCTTTGCGAAATCAAGCCGACCTGCTCCGGAAAAATGGATATGTACGCGGAGCGCTTCCTCAACCGCTGCTTGAACAAGCTGCAGACGAAGATGAAACGACATTAAGATCAACCGCAGAAAGCATGCACCTTCTGGAAGATGATCGCAATTTCAGTACAAGGAGGAACATCAACATGCAAGTTCCTCTTAAGCCCCAAGATCTGTCTGAAATGGATGCCTCCCTTCGTGAAGATATCTCCCAAGAGTCCGACCTCTGGACCATCAATTGCTCAGTTTATGGTGCTGCGAGAGCTTTGGCTGATTCAAATCGAAGGCTGAAACCGACGATGGATTTTGATCCATCGTCAAGAAGACGCTTGCATCAACTGAACAAGAAAATTGGATGGGCAAGACAGAATGCGTCCCGTGTTCAATGTGTGATTGACTACATAACATCTGGTAGACCGTTCACGGAAAGGGTTCGAAAGTTCGTCCAAGAAGTAAGGACCTTGAATCACACACTAAACAAGTCAAAGCTGCTAACAATCAAGCAGCATATTGTAGACAAAATAAGGATGTTATCTGACGCAAGGAGGAGGATACAGAAGAGGGAGAGATGGATCAGGGAGAATCAACAGTTTCGCGCTGACCCATCACGCCTCTTCAGTGATCCCCCTGTTTTTGTAAAAAATCCACCCAAGCCCAAGGAGGTAGAGACTTTTTGGAGAGAGGTGTACAAGATCCGGAAAACACTGGAGTTGAAAGAAGATACTGACAATATCATCCGCTTCAAGGAGTTTTGCGACAGCCTCATAAAATCTGAAGAGGAGTGCCCATCAGTCACTGCCGAAGAGGTGAAAAAAGCACTTAGAGGCACGAAGAACTTTTCCGGTGCTGGACCAGATTGTATCAAGAACTTTCGGTGGAAGAAGTTTACTTCTATACACCAACATTTGGCCCGCATATTCACCTCATATTTAAATTCGGAGACGCCCATTCCACAATGGCTGGTGTTAGGACGCACTATACTCCTACCGAAAAAAGGCAACTTGTCGAAAACAGAGAATTACAGGCCAATAATTTGTTTGAGCACACTGTATAAGATCTTTACAGCTATCCTAAACAACAGGATTGTTCGACGAATTGAGCCTGTATGACGAGAGATGTACGAACAACGTAGCTCGAAAAAAGGTGTAGCAGGCTGTCGAGAGAACCTGCTGATGGACAGGTGTGTCTGTAAAGATGCTGCAATCCATCAGCGCGTCCTGTCAATGGCCTGGATTGACTACCGGTAAGCTTTCGATTCAACCTCTCATAGACTTATCTGTCTGTTGGAAAGCTTGAAGGTACATCCACACATAGTGAGATGCATAGAGAGATTGATGCCTCTTTGGAAAACTAAATTTACCATCTCATCTAGAAATTATCGTCTGATAACGAACAACGTCACCTTCCAGAGGGGCATCTTTCAAGGTGATACCATGAGCCCTTTGCTTTTTTGCATCACACTTCTGCCTCTATCTCTCGCACTACGAAATTCTCCTGGATACCTCTGTGGCGACATCAATCAGCGCGAGCATAGGGTCACTCATGTATTTTATATGGATGACCTAAAGATCTATGACGCTGGTAAAAGCAAACTTCAATCTGGTATAAATATTGTCAAGAACTACACAGTAGAGATTGGAATGGACTTTGGTTTGGACAAGTTTGCCAAAATTCATCTGAAGAAAGGAAAGATTACTGGCGTTACCAAGGACCCTGAGCTTGTGTATATAAGTATTATTAGACATCTTAATACTGGAGAGACCTATACATACCTGGGCGTGCCTGAAAACCGCATTCAGGACGTAACATCAGTGAAGGAGTCTCTCCGAAGCAGATACAAGCATCTTCTTCGACAGATTTGGTCTTCCAATCTGTCGGCGTTGAACAAGGTATCAGCGACTAACATGCTTGCCGTTCCGGTTCTACTCTACTCGTTTGGGGTGGTTCAATGGACGAAGAATGAGCTTAAGGCCCTTGATGTCACCACACGTAAGATCATGCATATGCATAAAAGCTTGCTTATCAATTCGTCAGTTCCGCGATTATAAATTTTACGCTGTCAAGGCGGACGCGGACTTCTGAATCTCCAGTGTCTTCATAACCGAATTGTTCTAAGTACAGCTTACATCGTTGCTAATGGCAGAGATCCGCTCCTAAAAATGGCTGCCGAGACCCTTGGCCTGAATTTTAACATCAGAAGTGAAGAAAGTGCATTACTCCATCTAGATGCTTCACGTCTAAAAGCCGAAGTAAAGAAAGCAGAGGTTGAAAAATTTCACCAACAGCTACTCGGCAAGCATATGCACGGAAACTTTCACAGAAATGTAGAAAAGCAGACCTTGTCAAAGGAGCAAACTTTTGCTTTCCTCAAATCATCAGGGTTCAATTCAGGTACAGAGGGTTTTATTTTTGCATGCCAGGACGGTGTCATTTCCACCGTAGCATACCGTCCCCGCATTTTTTGTCAAGAAGTTCTCAGTGATAGGTGCAGAGCGTGTTATGCACACGCTGAGTACCTAGAACACATACTATCTGGGTGCCTAACCCACGCAGGAACGACGTACATCTATAGACATAATGCGGCCCTAAGAGTACTTTATTACCATCTTTGTCGCTCTTACGCTGCTGATCGCGACCCTGCCCTGCTGAACGCTCCAAGGGATATAGAGTCAATTGTCCGAAACGAGAAGTGCCAAATTTTCTGGAACAACGATTTTCGGGCAACAGTCTCCGTTGCTCACTCGAGACCTGACATTGTTCTCCAAGACTTCGAGAAACGAACTATATTCGTAATCGAATTCTCGGCTTCGTCCGAATACAACATCACTGCAGAGGAGAAAGAAAAGGAGGAGAGATATCAAGAACTTAAGAGAGAGCTGCAAGGACTGTACCCAAAGTATTCGGTACGAGTAATTGTCCTTGTGATTGATGCTTTCGGAGGTGCGAAAATATCACTGGTTCGTAACCTTAAAGCCATACCCGCGTGCCAAAAATATGCCAAGGCACTAGCGAGATGGATGCAGAAAGCTGTCATCCTTGGGTCGCTTCGTGTCCTCAAGACACTAGAGGATTTTGCCGGCCTGTCGTTGTGATTTCGTCGTGCCTTTTGACCACCCATTTCATGGTTCTGAGACATGGCCATAGGTGTGATTTACCGCGGTTCTACTGGGGGCTATTGACATTTTTTAGATGGCGGTTGTTCTTAGTGGAACCCTGCGGTGGTTGTTTAACTATTTTTTCAATATATATATATATATATATATATATAGATTATATCTAACATAATACAAATAATCTATACATTATATATAATACAAGTTAATAATATCATAATATTATTAACATTAATATTGTTTATTAATGTTAATTCGATTCTAAATACTGAATATTAAATTTAACATTGCATCTCGTTATTTGTGACGCGCCATTCAATATAGGAAGTGCTTGCTCATAATCGGCGCGCGGTTGCCATGTCGCGTTGTGCGGGAACCAATCAGAGAAATCGCTTATTCGGGTTTGGCGCGCTGTACCTGTGGTGCGAGGCGCGCAAGCCTATCAGGAATCTACGGTTTACAATGTTCTAAGATAAATTCATATTACTAATTTTAATTAATATTATCTTGATATTCAATAAGTATAATAATTAATCATTGACCTTAAGTTTATTAAGATATTGACAGTAATATTGTTTATTAATGTTAATTCAATTCCAAATATTAATTATTAAATTTTGAATTCGTTATTTGGGACTTGCGATCCAGTGGAAAAATTCCTTGCTTGTGATTTGTGCGCAGTACCCGTGGTGCGGGGTGCACGACCCAATCAGAGAATTCGCTTGGTCGGGATTGGCGCGCGGTAACGGTTGTGCTGGGCGCGCGAGCCAATCGAAAAATTAATAAGTTCATGCCTTCAATAAGGTTCTTAGCATAATAAATTATATAAATTTAAACGCGATTAACAATTTGTAAACTTCAATTATATAATATATAAAAATATTCATCCAAACAGAAGAATAAGTTGGTTATGTCAGACACTTTAGTTATTGTAAGTGTTTTTATTAATTTTCTAATTCATTTGAAGTGGTTTTTGTCTTGCGGGTCTTCGTACCATTTACAACTTTTGTGGTATTTATTACAAAAAATAGCGTATGATACTCGGATGCATCCTTGTATCATAAAAAATTATTATTTAACAAAAAATAAACAATAGTTGCGAGCCTCCGAATGAAAAGAGCCTTTATGGCCGGTATGGAGTTACGTATAGGACCATATAGCCAGATCAATTCCCTGGTATCTTGAGCCCAAACCTTTTTTTAACATCTTAAAATTGGCAAACAAAGAACATGTGTCAGTGTAATAACTATCTAGCAATAATTTTCAACAGGTTAGAGTAAGAAAACATTTTTTTACAATGATTTAAACAGAATAGTGAATAAAAGCCATTTTCTCGTGATTCCCAATGATTAGTTGTGTGAAAGTCGAATTTGTTATATAAATAATTAGATAAATTAGTGCTTCACTGCGATTAATTAGGAATGGCTGCTGTTTGAAAATTATTAAAACCATTTCTTTTTAACATTTACAGTTTTCGTATGTCACAATGAATATGCTCAATTTTTTTCAGAATCAAATCAAAATGTATTGCCAATGACTCCTTGATGTCATTTTTTCAAGTTAACATCAACTGTTAATTATTTTAACAATATTTATAAACAAATTCAAATTTTCAACATTACTCCACGATTAGGCTCAATTTTTTTGCGGAACCAACTAAAAATGTATAGCCAGTGACTCCAGCTGTAACTTAGTTGAAACTGATGAAAAATATTAATTTTCGAACCATTTTTATAACTAAATGCACATTTTGACCATTTTTTCCATGAACAGGCTCCTTTGTCTTTGCTCTCACCCCTTTATGCCACTCTTGTAGGTCCTCAAAGAAAACCTCTCAAGTGACAAAATTGAATTTCACTTAATTTTGCGAGTCATCGACGTTTTTTGACAGTTTTTTTTTATAAAGAATCATTAATCGGTCAAATTTTTAAAATTCAAAATGGCGGATCACTTTTCTCAGCTCTATTCCACAATTCAAACATTTCATTTGTATCATTTGCATCACTTACAAAAAAAGAAAAAAAAAAAAGAAAGAAGGAACTAGTACTTTACCACGTCCACGTCGTTAGTTCTGGGTAGTGCTAAGAGTAAGCTGGGATTACCTGAAAGTCTTTTTTGAGAATCGATGTCTCTGCAGATACAATCTGACTTCAGGTTCGTTATCAGAGACCGCAAAAACTCCAGATTCCAAGATTCATGAAAATCCATTATTTTTTTGAAAATTCGTCTACCATGTGGTATCCGCCATTTTGAATTTTGTGGATTGTGCTTCATATTCGTAATCAGCGACCTCAAAAACCCTTGAGTAACAAGTTTTATGAAAATTCAGAAACTTTAAAAAAAAAACTCGGTTGCCATATTGGATCTGCCATTTTGAATATTGGAAATCTGACTTTGGATACGTGATCACCGACCCCCCAAACCTCCAGGTGCAAAGTTTAATGAAAATCCTTCAAGTTGTTACAAACTCGTCCGCCACATTGGATCCGACATTTTGAATTTTGGAAATCTGACTTTAGATTCGTGATCTCCGACCTCCAAAACACCCAGATGCCAAGTTTCATGAAGATCCTTCAAGTTTTTGAAAACTCGTCCGCCATATTGTATCTGCCGTTCTGAATTTTGAAAATCTGACTTTAGATTCGTGGTCACCGACCACCAAAACCCCAGATAGCAAGTTTCATGAAAATCCTTCAAGTTTTTGAAAACTCGTCCGCCATATTGGATCCGACATTTTGAATTTCGCTAATCTGGCTCCGGATTTGTAATCAGCGACCTCGAAAACCCCAGAGTATCAAGTTTCATTTCAATTTATTCCATACGTGGTTCAAAACTGGATTCTTTCGTAAAGAAGAGCGATTTTCAAAATTTGTTTATTTATCACGATTTATAATATTTCACAATACGTTCATCAACACTTTTGTTACATTCTACGATGCTTTAAATACGATATTAATGAGAAATTTTTGTTATTACTTCAAAAACATTGAATCTAGAGAAAAAAGTTGTGAATAAAAAGGTGGTAATCTGGGTTACCACTGCGCCGCAAAGGGTTAAGAATTCCTGGGCATCTGTTAACCATTTTTCAATTACTTAAGCAATTTTAATTTGTTTAAACATTTGTTCTTCAGGTCATTTGCGATATGAACGTATTTTTTAGACGTAATGAATTCTCTAATCAATTATAACAATGACCTAACTTGTTTAAATAATATGCCAACGGCCATACCACGCTGAAAAAACCAGTTCTCGTTAGATCACTGAAGTTAAGCAGTGTTGGGCGCGGTTAGTGATTGGATGGGTGACCATTCGGGAATACTACTGCGCGTTGTTGGCTAGTCGTGTGTGTGGTGAGCCCACACTTGTAGTTATTTACTACAAAAAACTATCCACCTACAAACACTACCCGAATCGGGTAGTGTCACGCCTACCCCGAAAGGGAAATGGCTTAATTGTATACAATTATATTTATATTATATTATTAATTTTAAAATTAGTCTCACAAGTAATTTTATTCTTATTATTAACGATTCAAGTACTCATAAATAACCCCTTTCAAAAGGCGTTAATAAACCGCAATATTACGTGAAATTCAAATTTGTCACTGAAGGTGGAGTTTCGTATCGGCGACAGAAACGCGCGACTTAATTTGCGCGAAACAAGTCGCGCATCAGTGATTCATGATGGGTTTCCTGTGGGGCGGCTGGAGGCAAGCGACCAGATCAGTTGTCAATGCGTTGTCTGTAGTCAGTACAGTTTGATCAACTGTGGCAGTAGGCTGTACAGTTGCATGTGACAGCATGGATCAGTTAATAATCAATATTCTCGAGGAAGATGAAGAGGAAGCATACATTTTCAACTAAATACATGCATTTTCAAGATTATACCTGAATGTTTAAACAAATAGTTCATTGTGAAAACTGCGAGAAATGAATAGGAATTTGTATAATTTATAGATTAAATAATATCATTTTAAATAAGCATTAAATTTTATTTTTAAATCTTTAAAAATATTAGGTTTTCAAAATTACGTTGGTCATACGTTAGCCATACGTTGAATATATTGGAATTTAACTAAAATATTGTGAAGCCTGCGATTAAAAAATAGGCATTTTAATAATCTATAGAGTAAGTGATAACATTTTAAATAAACATTGACTTTTATTTTAAAATCTTGAAAAGTGTTAGGTTTTTAAAATTAAGTTCGACACACGTTAGACATACGTTGGATATTTTGTAATTTAAGGAAAAAATTCTGAAGCCTGCGATAAATGAACAGGAATTATTATAATTTATTAATTAAATACAAATGTGCCGATTTTGTCATACAAGTGCGGTTTATTTTGAATCATTCATAATTATAATAGATGGTTGACAAGGTTTTCAAAAACTTAGCCGCGTCGGCTGAACGGCTAGATTGCTTCTCGAGCAGTATAGCAGCCCATGGGATCCCTCCAGTCGCGCGTTGAGTTTCGCGTCATTCGGAAGGGCGCCATAAGATCCAATGAGAAGTAGTCATTAACTGAAACGCGCGATTTGATTCGCGCGATTTGATTCGCGCGATTTGATTCGCGC
>CAKNXH010063892.1:40210-72828 GCA_932178445.1 Andricus quercusramuli
CGCGCGATTTGATTCGCGCGATTTGATTCGCGCGATTTGATTCGCGCGACTCCCGCCGCCCATACGGAACTCCACATTAACGGGGGTTTCTTTGGGGACCCATAAGAGGCGCTGAAAGTCATTCACCCTCAAAATTTATGATTGATTCTTATTCTCTGATGAGTTCTGAACAACATACTGGAATACAGCATTATTTGTAACATAGAATCGCGTTCAAATGTTATATTTACAAAAAGCTGACTTTTTCTCATGTTAAATCAATGGCAAACTTTATGGTATTTGCGCGGCCCCTAAATGTTAACCGATTTCGCTTAAATTTGGAGGAATTTTTTTTGGGGCATTCGATCAAAACTGTGGGTTGAGAGCAGATAAATTCTTGAAAGAGTTTGTTTTTTACTAAGGTAAATGCACCTCTTTGCGTCCGTGCTCCTATTTGCGTCCTAACCTGATTTAAAAATAGTAGAATTTATTTATTTTTATACTTATTGATTCATGGAGAGTATTTATTCTATTCTATAAACAATACTCTACCTGCGTTTTCATTCAAATATGTGTTTTATCGAAATTTAGAAATATAACACGAGATTCATCTTTCATGTTGCGCGCCGTGAGTTGCTATTTGTGTTTCCTAGTGCGCAGAGAGCAAATTCTTAGTAGAACGGACTGTTAAATGGACTGTCCATTTATTCTTTATTGCGGATCTGGAGAAACAATTGCCAGGTAAGTCTAGTGTCATGTGCAATCTAGCTCAACAAGCTATTCAATAAACTGTTTTTATCACACGAATGGTCAGTGAATGATTTATTTCTCACAATAGTCGCTAAGTAGTACAAGAAAATTTCGATGTACATGCGTGCGACCGTATGTTCAAAATACTCGAAATAATTGAATTGTGAGTGAATTTGTGCTGAAAATTGTCGCAAGTGATGTGAAAAATATAACTTTTTCCATATGCACTGTTCTTTTTCCGCGGTACAACCTGTAAAGTGACATAAGCTTTATCGGAGTAATTCAAGTCTATCATAACCTTTAAAGAGCGGACGCAAATGGGTTCCTACAAATTCTGTCCCTATTAGCGACCGAACAATTTATTATTCAGTGTAAATTTTTATACTTTGTATCAACACGACATTCAAATTTTCGCAAATTATTACAAATTTTTTCGTGGAATTGAAAGCTGTCATTATTTGAGTATGATTGTGCGCGCAATTAAATCTTTTAATAATATATATTGTTGAATTATCTACATATATTTATTTTCATGAATAATATATTTTTCTAACAACGATTATCAGTTTATAATTATGAGAATCAGGGTGGCTAAAAAAAATTTCAGTTCCTTTGATTTATGGGTTCACCTCACAAAAGCTTCCATTTGGTGAAAAAACAACTGTGCATTTTTTTTCGATTTTTTTGAACAGGGGGATCTTTAATCTCACAGGGTCCATAACGGTCGAAAAATGGTGCTGTCCCATCAAGTACCAGTTTGCGTCCGGTCGCAATGAGGGGCACCCCGCGGACGCGAATACATCCAAAAACGAATCAGGCGGACGCAACGACGTACAATAAGAGCTTTGCGTGATTTTCAATTTTTCCGGTGCAATTTGTAGCAATTTGTTAAAACAAAATTTTTTTTCTATAGAATAATGTATGTTCTTAGATCAGTAATAGTTTTTTAGTGAATCGGAATGTATTGCACTTGTTTATTGGGCTTAGATTCTGCCGTAACCCTTACACGGACGCAAAGAGGTGCATTTACCTTATTATAGCAGGAGTGCTTACCGAGGAGGAAAAATGGGAGTAGGACATGGAGAGAGAAGGACGAACACATTGAAAAATGCAACATTAAAAATAAAGGCGTTTATTGACACTTACAAAAACAGGAAGCCAGTTCGTGGCGGAGAGCTGGTCACCTGAGGTGAGCACGTCGCAGGTGACTAGGCGGTGAAGATTTCCCCCTGGGGAAGGAAGCTAGATCGGAGGTTGGAAGGCCGTCGGAGATCTAGATTTCCGATTGGGGATGCGATTGCAGGAAGATGAGAGCACAAGACACTTTTTGGTGGTTTGGTAGGCGAACGAGCCGAGACTGAGCAACTGCCGCGCCGTTGCTCGAGGCTTCGGGTCCCCTCGGGGGATTCCGTTCCGTCTCGTGTGCGGCTTCTGTCTTGTATTAGGAGTCAAAATGCTGTTATCTTTCAGATTGCTTGTTAGAGTCGTTTTACAGTAGTTGTTTCTTTATTTTCACTATAGAATGATACATCCAAATACCAACTTTTTTTCGAATTTAGCACGATTTATAATGAAATCGGCCAATATAATTTCTCCAGTAGCGCAATGAAGCTTTATGGCCTATGGATGCTTTATTTCCTAAGAGGGTTCTAAAGATAAAGTAGGATTCTAGGAGTCTCAAAACTCTTTCAAAATATGTATCTGAAAAAGATTTATTCGCAATTCACTTTTACAGTCTTATGGAATGAGGCCTTTAATTGACTGATCTACTGATTTCTGAATGGTAATATTTCTGCAGGGTTTAACGTTCTACGATTTAAGACCTAGCACAACGCTACTAAACTTCACATTTTTCGAAACTTTTCAGGATCTTCTCATTTTTTATTGACGCTGACTCAATGTTACATTGACCTCTCATGTACGTGACTACCAAAGTACCTGCAGTCCTGCACCTTTAGCAGGAACTCAGTCCAGCGCAGAAGCTTAAATAAGATACATCACCGTAGAGCCTAATCCAGTGAAGTCTTTTTAATATTTATATCTTTCGCAAAATTGATGAAAAAGGGATGCGTGGAGTTTATTTTAATTTTTTGAACAGAACGAAGACTGCTTAAAATTAAGTCTAGTTTATTTAACACCGAGTTCATCGTATCTCGGGATGGTGTTGAAAAAAACTGCCCCAGAAAGTTTATATTCAGCCGTCCCCTTGATTGGTTGCATGAATGCCAAGAATTTGAGACTATTCTTACTTTTTTCACAACCATCCTGAAATACAAATCATCCACAGGCCGTAAAAATTCATTACGCTATTGGAGAAATTATAGCATTAGATTATCAATCAAATATTGAAAAAATAGGATTCCAAAGATTGATGGGTAAAAACTTCACCTGCGTAGAAAATACCATATCAGAAATGTTTGACAAAGACAATACTACCAGACATATATAACATAGTTACAGAAAAAGTGAAAATTGTTTTATCTAAAGTAAAGTGGATGTCGTTAACATCAGACTTGTGGACCTGCACAGTTTCATCAGTTCAACTGCACATTGCTTAGCCGAGAATAGCACTAAATATATAATTATTTCGTGGGAGTCAGACGGGAGTTGCATTATCGGATAAATTAACAGAACTATTATTATAATGGGGAATTCAAAAAATTCGAGTACATTCGTTGATGCGTCCTCATGCTGGAAATATGTCTAAAGATTGCAGATTGTGCGACATAGCCAGTGAAGCCTGCGTTATACATACTCTTAAATTGGTTATTAAGGAGGTTCGATCATTATCGACTTTCTATGCTTTTTGGCTGAATTAAAAATATTATGTACTTCAATGGTCTTTTCATCACCCTGAAAAGTTTCAGCTAGGTTAACTAAACTATTTTTCGAAATATTTGTTCCTAAAGTTGCTGGATTAGACAGGGAGACTTATGGCAATATGTCAGAATTACGCACATAATGAATTTCAGCAGTTTGGATATCTATACAATTTTGCGAGAAAACATCGAATACGAAAGTTTGAATCATTCTGAATACGTACATGCATATAAGAAAATGTATGTGTTACTGATAAATAACCGTACTTATGTTAAAATGAAGACAACTATTACCACTTGTTCCTATTTTTCGTAAATAAAAAACAGGAATCCTACTTTTTAATCTTGAATTAGATCGGTGAACTTTGATTTGTTGAGTGGATGCACTAGAGAAATAATGCCCCATATTTGAAATGCACAGATATCATTTATGTTGAGTTGAAAAATATAAAATACAAGAGACAGTTGAGTATTTCAGAGTAAAGAATCTTAAAATCCACTTTGAAATCTGATCACGCTGCATCGCTATTTTAGGTCATATACTTTTTGTAATTTTTGGGTCACGCGACCTTTAGTAACTACTAAAATTCATATGCTTCCCAGAGACAATCTTTAATCTCTTAGTTTTGTATTTTCATACACTCTTGGGCTACCTTTAATTATAAAAAATATACATATCAGGCGGTTTGGAATTTTGTTTTGTTTTAGAAAACCTCATTGTCTCTAAATGGTCAAATGTTTGGCAATCACTCTTATAGATATATTTTTTTCTTCATTTCAATTTTTATTCATTTTATTATAATTTCAGATGACCGCAGTCTGAAAACAATTTATTTCATAAGTGTATTGAAGTCATACGTCAAATCATAATTCAATGAAAAATTCTATGACCAAAGAAACCTTTAACTATTATTTAAAAAGTGTAATTAAATCCATGATCTACAAAAGGGTATGTGGTCCATATGGGTATGCATTATGCAGCTATATATAAATAATTAAAAATTTATATTGTATATACAGATATTTTTCAAACTTCTTTTGAGACCAGAAGTTTGCAGTCTGCCAGTTAGAAGGTTTATAAATTTATATAATTTATGTTGGTGTAAAATGATAAATGTTTGTGTATAAGTGATGGAAGTATGATTTCAATTATGTATAAGTCGCCTTCATTACTTCCCTTTTGAATTAATTTTTTATTAATACTTTTTTTTTTAAATCCACGGGTGAATTTATATGTATTAACATTTACTAATGAATTTGTCAATAAAAATAATTATTACATTACAGGTAAATAAGAAAAAATGCATCCATTTTTTAGTTAACACTGCAAGGATTGTAGTGTTAGGAGGATCTTGCACTTCATCGCAGAATTGTAGTCACTAACATATAATAAAAACGACTATTCTAATTTGAAAATAGTACATAAATGTAAATATGTATACGTTGATATTGAAACTTCCTACTTTTTCGTTGACGATAAAGATGTAATTCGTATATAGGTCTACCGACTCTACATCTCAACTCTACAGCAAAAAACTCTTACTGTTAAAACCTGCATTCCCAAATTATGAAAATAGAAGTTGTTTGAAAATTTTGTCAATAAATATTCATAAGAATATTTTGAAATACAAAAAACTGTAATATGAACGTTTTGATTACTAGAAGTTAAAAAATTTCAACATTTTTTACAATCAAATAAAGCTGAATAAACTAATTTCTTTGTGTTAATGACGTCACGAACAACCGAACATTCTTTTCATTATATTCAGTGGGTTCATTAAGAGAGAAATGCAAATATAATCCTGAAATTTTTGCAAATAATAATATAAGGAGCATTGACGTCCGGTAGTGACTGGTACATGTGTGTATTAATATTTTGTAAAGAAAAATGTTTTCAAAGATAATTTTGCTTAAAAATAAAAACTCAAACGCTTGAGACTTCGATGCCTCAATACATTCTTTATTATTTCCTGAAATTTCAGCATTATATTGGCATTTCTCTCTTCATAAACATAAATTATGGTATTATTTCATTACCTGAAATCATAGTAAATAATTAAAATATAATAATGAAATTAAAGCTTTTAAGGGAATTTGTTTAAATATTATTTGACGCTTTGAAATTACCTTGTTATTCATTTTTTAAATAATTTAAATATCTAAAACTGTACATGATTGTATAATTATATGATTATAGTTCTTCCATGCTGCTAATTACTATTTAGGCTTTTAATCTGAAGTTCTTTGTCATTCTTTTTCAGTCTGGAATTATGAATTCTAAATATAAGCCGATATCTAACCGGATATAGAAAAAATTACTCAGGTAGATACCGCTTTTGAACGACAGTCGCACGTATACGTTTGCATTGTCAAGTCGGGAGCCTATCCGGACGGAATTCTACCGAAACTTGCCAGATAAATCGGGTAGATCACAGACCCGGTCTACTATCACTCCGGCAGACAGTATTGTACCATTCGGGTACTCGGCCTAAGCTGTAGATTTCGGTAGTGCAGTATCGTACTGTTCACTTGTAGAACAGGAGGCTCAATTGACAGTAGGCAGTAGGTATCATGCTGCTCGTCTCGCTCCACAGCCCAGCTAGGGGGAGGCTGCCGGATGGCAGAGCGGGTGAGGAAACAACGAAATGCATCAGTCTGAGCGCCAGGGGGGGGGGGGCTCTCGCGAGCTACCACGCCCAATTTCATTCAATCAATCAACTATCCAGAATTAATAATTGTATGTCTTATGCTTGATTGCAGAGAGGAAAAGGAACAAGAAATTCCACATATGGCAACATCCGAGCCACCCGAATCGCCGACACAATCTCAGAGTGGAAATCATCAGATTATTAAATCTCGTCCCTTAAATTTTAAGAAAGTACCACTCTCAGAGCATCCAAAACTAAGGTACTCAAAATCTAATATTCACGTGTCTATAAACAGACGAATTGAAATGCCCCCTGCATTTCTTTTTCCTGAGACTGAGATACCAGCAGACCTCATTCAAGCTGATATACATCAATACCAGCATTTACAACAACAAACATCAAACCAAACAGTAAGTGAGGAATTTAGTCGTAATGAAAAATTAGAGGACGTTGATATTGTCGATGCTTTGAATGTTATTAATATTGACGACAAAATCAAAATGAAGTTTGACAAGGATCGAAAATCAGAAATGGAATTTGAAAGTAAACCAGCAGAGGTAACAAGACGGAAAAAGGGTAACCTGAAGTCCACTACAGGAAAAGCGAATCTTTCGAGGCGTGTCTCTTTTGATCCTTTAGCGCTTCTGCTGGATGCTAGTCTTGAAGGTGAGCTAGAATTAGTGAAGAAAACTGCCAAGGAGGTGTCCAACCCTAGTTCGGCTAATGACGAGGGTATAACGGCACTTCACAATGCTATTTGTGCTGGTCATCTAGAAATCGTCAAGTTCCTAGTCGAGTTTGGCTGTGACGTTAATGCACAAGACAGCGATGGGTGGTAAGAATACATCTGATAATAAGTTTCCGTGCATTTTCTCGTCGAGAAGCTGTTCAAGGAAATTGTTGACCTCTGCTTTCTTCACATACGTATCTCGCGAACTTCTAAAGAGGTCATTCCAAATTCGCTTTTTTTGAATCAACTAGTCATCAGTTTAATTATTATCATTTCGAATTCGAATTAATCTGAAAAAATCCGAAATAAGTTTTCAATCTCTTTCAACGCTTCTCAACGCGTGTTTCAATCCCAAATTAAATCTGAATCCATGCCTCAACCCCAAATTCAATCCGAATCGTTCCTAGGCTAACTTATTAATCCTTCTCCATTCATGTATGAGCACTTACTTCAATCCGAACCCATACCGAATCCATTTTCCAATTCTTGCCTCCAATTCGAGCAAGTTTTAATCTTTTCAATGCTCTTAAGTCCGTGCGCTCATTCCGAGTGAATAGGAATCCAATCCGAACCCAACTTGCAATCCGTGCGTGTACATAAACTTGAATCCTAACACACCTTTTAATTCTTTTCAATCCGTCCGCTCATTCCGATAAATCCGACGCTCATCCAAAAAGTCTTTTCAATCCTTCTTAAATTATTGCACGAACATGAACTATGATGAATTAAACAGAAATTAATAAATATATCAATAAATATAATACATTTTCAACCTTAAAAAGCACATTTCTCAAAGACAGGTCGGAGGATTTGACTCAACATTTTTTAATTATATATTAACAGAACTTTTAATAGAACTCATATCCACGGCCCAAGGTCCTCGGGAACGCTAGCAATTCCACCTCTCGATGATGTTTAAAGCTTTTTAAAACTGTCTTGCATCAGAAGCATAGATATTCAGGTCATCAATATAAAAAAGATACGAAGGACCTCATACTCACGGTGATTAGTATTCTCGCAAAGGTGCCTAGGAGAATGTGACTCTGTTCGTTGTTATACGATATTTTCCAGATGAGATAGTGAATCTGGGTTTTCAAAGAAGCATTAATCTCTCTATACACCTGACTATATGTGGATAAACTTTTGAATTTTCCAGATGCACGTGTCAAATATCAGGTTCTCCCGGCAGCCTTCTACTTTTTTTTCGAGCTACATTGTTCGTAAATCTCTTCCAACACCGGTCCAATTCTCCGAAAAATTCTGCCCTTCGGGATAGCTATATAGATCTTATACAGCGTGTTCAGACAAATTATTGGCCTGTAGTTCCTTAGGTTGGACAAGGCGCCTTTCTTTCGTAGGAATACAGTGCCTCCAAACACCAGACACTGCGGAATGGGCGTTTCCGACTTTGAATATGATGTGAAAATGCGGGTCAGGTTTTGGTGTATAGCAGTATACTTCTTCCTCCAGAAGTTCTTGGTACCATCTGATCCTGGAGCGGAGATGTTCTTCGTGCCCCGCAGTGCTTTCTTCACCTCTTCCGCAGTGAATTACGGACATTCCTCCTCAGATGTTATGAGTTTGTCGCAATGCTCCTTAAATCAGATGATATTCTCGGTGTCTTCCTTCAATTGGTGTTGGACTTCTTAAACCTTTCTCCAAAAAGTCACGGTCTCCTCGAGCTTGGGCGGATTTTTGACAAGGAGAGATCGATGAAGAGAGCATTTTCGAACCCTTTCCGTAAAGGCCTACCAGATGTTATGTAGTCAATCGCACATTAAACAAAGGACGCATGCTGTCTTGCCCAGCCAATCTTCTTGTTTAGTTGATGCAAGCGTCTTTTGATCTTTTTATCCATCGTCGGTTTGAGCCTTCGATTTGAATTAGCCAAAGCTCTCGCAGCACCATAAACTGAACAATTGATGGTCCAGAGGTTGAACTCCTCCCGAGATATCGTCATGAATGGAGGCATCAATTTTAGCCGGATCTTGGGGTCTAGGAGGAACCTGGTTGTTAATGTTCCTCCTTGTCCTGAAATTGCTATCATCTCTCAGGAGGTGCCTAATTTCCGCGATTAGTCCTAATATCGCTTCTTCCTCTTCGTCTGCGGCTTGTTCTTGCAGCGGTGCGGGAAGCTCTCTGCGTTCATCTCAAGCTCGCGAGAGGTAGGCATTTGAGACTGCTGCGAAACCCTCACAGTAATATCGATTGAAATTTACTTTAAGGAATCTAACATGCTTGAGGAACTACCTTCTCAGCAATATCGATCGAAATTTAATTCAAGAGCTTTTATAAATATCTGCTCATCCCCTAGTATGATGAAACGAAAGATTTCCGAAGTGATAACAGTTTTTGTCCGCACTGATTTTTTCAAGAACACAATGGCCCAGGGGATGATGTTCTAACATCCTTAAGAAATCACCCTGCAGGAATATAGATCTCAATTGACTTTAAGGGGTGTTAGAAATATTGGTTCATCCCCTACTATGAAAGAACGAAAAATGTCTAACGTGATAATAGTTTTTGACGCCAATGATTCTTTTATCGACTTAATGAGCCTAGAGTTATAACATTCTGAAGAAACCACCCTTGCAATAAGGGTGATAAGAAATTAATTTAAAGGGGGCTCATAAATATTTGTTCATCCTCTACTAAGAAAGGGCAAAAATTTCCGGAGTGATGAAAGTTTTTGGTCCTGCTGATTTTTTCATCAACTCAGTGTCCCAGGAGATGATGTTCCTCAAGAAACCACCCTCGCAGTTATATCGATCGAAATTTACTTCAAGAGGTATTATAAATATGTGTTTACCCCTACAATGAAAGAACGAAAAATGTCCAAAGTGATAAGGGTTTTTGTCCCGACTGATTTTTTCGTCAACTCAATGACCCAGGGGATGATATCCTAACATCTTAAGGAAGTCACCCTTGAAGTAAAATCGATCGAAATTTAATTGAAGGTATGTTAATAATAATATGTTAATAATATAATAATAATAATATGTTAATATTTTTTCATCCCCTGCTATGAAAGAACGTCAAATTTCCGATTCATCGAAGTTTCTGACTCCACTGATTTTTCCATCAACTCAGAGATGATGTCCTGCGAGGGTGGTTTCTTGAGGATGTTTGAACATAATTCCCTAATATCCACTCGTTATACTTTAGCCGCAAGAGAGAACGATTAAAGTACTTTAGTTCGGCTTCCTAATGAAATTTTCACGGAATGTGGCGTTTGTCAGCTATTTTCTTTGACGTCAACTCGATTGTAGAGGTTTTCATAAAACTTGAGTCCATAATGTCAAAACCTAACGATGGAATACCAGCTCACATCCTGGGGGAAAAAAAATTGCGGTAGAAGAATTGATGCCCGAGAAATTGAAGAAAATTAATGAAAGTGCCAAAATATAAAGCATTAAATAATATAAAATAATAATATACAAAATTAAAAAATATTAATATAAAACAATATAATCAATTACTCGGGTACTCTTCGTTGCGATTATACGTTTATTGTCCCCTTGGGGGGGGGGGGGGGTGGGCCGTTGGTCCCCGTTTCTGGACACATTAACATATTTCTTAATGTCACCATTTCTGAATCTGATTTTATTCCCTTGCCCTACAGCTTCACAATCTTGTCTTCACTTTATATGTGTAAGAAAAAATAGCGTGTGTAACGCGGGAGTAATTGATCCTTTTGAGCGTGCTGGGGATAGATGATGATGGTTTTTAGCTGTTTGGGCTCCGGTTGGTCTTCGTACAAATGGGGTTACCTTCGGGTGTCTTTCTTGACACAAAGTCGGTAGATTGGTGCTAAAGCCTGCTGTTTTCGAGATGATCGCTAGGGTAACGTGTAAGCCCTTGACTTGCTGGGTGAGCTTCATGAGAGAGGACAAGACTTTCGGCCTCATTCTCTCGCTGAAATCCGTGTGAGGGAGAGGTAGACTCATACATACCACGCTCGTGTAACTGCTTACTTGTTGACTCCACACTTGTTGAACGATGATACGAGAGAGTCACGTCCAGGTCCTTCTGGTTATCACGACCGGAGGCTTCACCCGTAGCCCTTACATCGTTTGGTCCTTTGGTTGTGATTTCCTCTCTTCCCGTTGGCAGGCTGGGAATCCCCTCGATAGTAGTCCTAGGAGGGGGCTTAGGTATGGCCGACAGGAAATACACCAGCTTATTTGGAAAGAGTTCGCTGCGCTTGGCGGCGAGAGCTCGATGGGGAAATGACGCAGCTCCAGTAGGTCATCCTCCCCTAATGTTTGAAGGTCCTCGGTCCCCGAAAATGAGCCTGGTAGATCGGAAGGCGGTGGAGACGTCTCCTCGGGCGCAATATCGACGCCTAGGTCTCGCAACTCTTCCTCGAGAGAAATGAGCTCATTATTTCCCAAGTTGGAAATTGCTGTAGGCGGTGGATGAGTTTCCAAGTCTGGTAGGGCCTGCCCAAGTTGCTAGGGAATGGTAAGCTACTCGATAACTTCTTCCCGAGGTTATGGCCTGGTCGATTGGTTCGGACGCGTTCCGAAGAGATGGTTAATCAGCTGGTGAGCCTTTGGCACGGTTTCAGCGATCCGTGATTCCTTTTCTTCCGCTTTGGGAACAGTGGAGAGTATATCCCCGGGGTTGCCTGCTGGTCAGCAAGTGCTCGGCGAAACCTTTCTGTCCACCGCTTATGTTGGCTCGGCCAGTTTGCTAGGATCTGATCCATCTAAAGTCAAAAAGGTATTCTATGGTGGTCATCTATTCCCTCATGATGGCTGGGAAGGGAGTCTGAGAGGTATTGGTGTAATTAGGATCCCAGATTCCCTAGGTAGGGAACCAAGGAGTAGTAGAATAGGGAAGGATCCTAGATCCTGTGGACAGGGGACTGAGATGTTTGGTTAGAATTAATGTCCAAGATCCTCTTGACAAAGCACCAAGAGAGTAATAAGAAATCGGCTAACTATGGTCCCAAATCCTCTACGCAGAGGACCGAGAAGTAAGAGAATATATCCCAGACCCTCTTGGCAGAGCACCGAGTGGTTACAGTAGAGGGAATGATCCCAAATCCTCTTAACAGAGGACCGAGAGGTAAGCCTAGAATAAAGGATTCCAGATCCTCTTGACATTGCACAGATAGACTAATAAAAAATCGGCTACCTAGGGTTCCAGATCTTCTTGACAGAGAGCCGAGAGATTACATTAGAAAGACAGATCGCAAATCCTCTTAGCAGAGGACCGAGAGAGTAATAGGAAATCGGCTAACTAGGGTACCAGATCATCTGGGTAGAGGACTGAGAAGTAATAGAATAGGGAAGGATCTCAGATCCTCTTAACAGAGGACTGAGAGAGTAATGGGAAATCGGCTGACCAGGGTCCCAGATCCTCTAGGTAGAGGACCGAGAAGTAATAGAATAGGGAAAATCCCAGATCCTCTTGACTGAGGACCAAGAGTGGAGAATTAAAAGACAGAAAACTAATAGAAGGTTGCGGAGCAAAAGCAGTACTAGACTAAATTTCACCAAGAACACTAACCGTTTTTGAGTAACTCTAACGGCCAAGAAAAGCTCGTCAAGTTGGATATAGGCGTCACCAGTTCCAACTCGAAGTAGAATCTCGTTTTTCCTTTCTGATGCACTGTGTAAAGTTAATAAGTCTGGGTTTCGTTTCAGTGTTTCACCACTAACAGCAAATTATTCCCTCTGATTAAGCACATCATGTTTAGTTACCTCGCGAGCACAGATTGATTGAGCGCTAAGCTCTCGTTTAGTTATGGAAAAACCGAAATTATCGACTAAAGCCGGCACGTCACCCTTACCGAGTGTTGACTGGATAGGTACTCACTACGAGTTCGCCGCGAGCGAAGGTCTCGACCGTCTGAGAGCAGCACTGTGGCGTGAATAGCAAGTAATCGATCTATCGATGTAACAATCTTTTTTTTTATTTTGAATTTTTTTTTTCAAAAACTAAAATTAAAAACAATTCTATGAAAGAACGCCACTTAACATTTTTTTTTGAATAGCTTTTTTTACACTCTTTAAAGTCATGTAGAAGGAAAAGTGAGATGTAGATAATTTCTTGGTCAAATTGAGATTTTCACGCTCGAGGGGACCACATTCAATTTACGCTGCGCCCGGAAACGAATACTGTTAGGTCTACCGTGCCTCTGTTCTTGCATTTAAATATCTTGGGATCATTTATTGTGTGTATTTATATTATATAATCACAACGTCCTACAATAGAGCGGAAAAATCTCAATTTGACCAAGAAATTGTTTCCATCCCGCTTTTATCTTCTGCATGGCATTAAAGAGTGTAAAACAAATATTTTAAAAAAAAATTTAAGAGGCGCAGATTCTTGTATAGTTCAGAATCGATTGATCAACGTTGATTCCGAACAATAATAAATAATGGTCACTATTTTTTCCTAAGACTTCTTATAAAATTTCAGGTCATCCTCCATAATAATGTATCCTTCTATAAAATAAGGGGATATTGTTAAACGCTGAAGATAGAGGCAAATAAATCGTTAAACTACTCATTTATCGACATTTAAAAATATTTTTACCTGTTCTGTATATACATTTCGATGATTTTTCAAATTCTTATTCAGTTTTATGTCCGTGTGTCACGTTACCCTGCCCACTGTGTGAACATTGGTTTAAAAAAATGTTCAAAATAGTATTCCGGCTTATATTTTAAACCGATTAATTTTTTTTAAACGGAAGCTGATTAAATTCTTAAGAGATCTGCGAGAACTGATTTTAAAAAGTAGTTGATAAATTTTTGTTATTTAAGTATAAGCTTTGAATAAATTTAAATTTTATGTTTCCGATGCATTAGAAATGCATCAATTGTTCAGTTTGGATGACATTAATATGTAAGCGATAAATGCAGGTTCGAAAAATACTAATTGAGAGTTTATAACAAATTAATAACACAGGCCCACAACAAAAGCGCCATGTGCGAAAGATCAGAGATTGGTATCTATATTTATTCTGAGGTGCTGAATACGAATGTGACATTAGTCATCTCCTAACAATCCAGGGTTTCCCACTAGACGCGGAAAGTTCCCTGAAAAATAAGTCTTGTCGGGTATGAAATAACTCTTGGTATTAAAATCATCTGGAAACAGGTCAGAGCATGATATCTTTATGTATTTCAGTACGCTGAATACAAATCTCACACTAGTTTCCCCCAGCACCTCAGAATTTTTCCCTAGGTGCGGCATGATATCTTTATGTATTTTAGTGCTCTGTGTACGAATCTGATACTAGTTCCCCCAGCATCTCAGGGTTTCTTTCTAGACGCGGAAAATTCTGCAGAAAATCAGCTTTGTCGGGTATGAAATAACCTTTAATATTAAAATCGCCTATAAGCAGATCAGAGCACGTTATTCTTATCTATTTTGGTACGCTGAATACGAATATGACTTTAATTTCAACAGTACGTAAGTATTTTCCCTTAGACGCGAAAATTCGACTAGAAACACAGCTTGTTCGTGTATGTAATTACCCTTGGTATTAAAATCGTCTGGAAACAGGTCAGAGCATGATATCTTTATGTATTTTGGTGTACTAAGTATAAATTTGAGATTGTCCTTCTTCTAGTACCTGATGGTTTCACCTTAGACGCGAAAAATTCCTTAGAAAATCAGCTTTGTCGGGTACGAAATTATCCTTGGTATTGAAATCGTCTGGAAACAAGTCAGGCCTGATTTCTTTATGTATGTTGGTGGCAGAATACGATTATGACTCTAATTTCACCATTACGTCAAGGTTTTCCCCTAGACTCAGAAATCTCCCTAGAAAATCAACTTTTCGGACATGAAATAACCTTTGGTATTGAAATCATCTGAAAACAGGTCAGGGCATTATTTCTTCATGTAATTTTGGTGCGATTAATATGAATCTGACATAAGTTTCCCTCCATTTCGTCAGGGTTTTTCCCTAGACGCGGATATTTCCCTAGAAAATCAGCTTTTTCCTATATGAAATCACACATGATATTGAAATCGTCTGGAAAAAGTTCAGAAATTATATCCTTATGTATTTTGATGCGCTGAATACTAATCTGACGCTAGTTTTCCCCCAGCAAGTTAGGATTTCCTTGGAGACAGTGGCGGCCAGATGTGGTCCGCAGGCCCACCAAGTGCTGAACTTTCTAAAAAATTTGAAACTAAGACTCCTGAAGGCACCTGTAGTGTTGCTACGCAGATAACTCAAAAATATGGTCTCGCGGATCACTGGGAGTCTCATTTTCCCAATGCTTTAGATCTAAGGTGATTCATATGGGAAATTCAACAGCCTCGGTCACTGTGTATAGTATATACATAACGCATGGGCACTATGTCAGTGAGCAATGAGAATTTTGAATTACACACCCTTACAGGGTCCATTGTAACAGAAGTCTGGCGAAATGCATGTCTTTGATAGTTCTGTTAGGCTGTATCTCTTCCAAAAGTTGAAGTCTATCATTATTTTCTCAGTAGTATACGCAACTTTTTTGATTGCAAAAAATGCAGTCCAACAGTAGTAGCCTTCCAACAACTATAGCTATCAAGAATTATTATTATTATTGCCTTGTAAGCCTGGTCCATTCAAGTCCTGTAGCACTGCTCCACTTCACTGGGTATGGACCTGTGAAAATCGTTCTTTCACTAAGGTGGGCTTAGAATCACTGTGCGTATGTAATTACAACCAGTGATAACCCATGGCTGAATCCGACTTTATTAGAAGCACTCGATTTTTCCAGGATGTTTATCCAGGGGAGAGGGAAACTGCAGAAAACCACCTTCCCAGTTTAGCCGGTTTTTCGACAGTCGAGTTCGCAGGCAGACATTCTATCTTACTCATCGAATGCACAGAACCATCCTCGGCTTCAAACCTCCCGCTCGGCATTTGCTAAAACTCAGGGAATACACAACCTGGTCGCTCGTCGAAGATGGTCACCTATTCAAATGTTATCCGCGCTCGAAATGGCTTGATATCTGGACCCTTTCTCCGAGTCGAGATTTACCACACAGCTAATACCGGCAGTTAATTGCCAAGTAATAAATTAACAGAATTATTTTACTTACTAAGAGGTACCACGTTCCATTAGTTACACATGTTAGTTTGCGAGCTTCCTCTGAAGATTTTCAATTTATGCTTCTAGTTTTGCACATTATAACACAATCAGGATGTGATCATATTTGTCCAAAATGAACAACAATTACGGGAATCAATACTTTTCATTAGATTTGTCAATAGAAAATAAGAATTTTCGGTGGTCCAATACTGTCAGTAGCAGGGATAGTACTACTATTTTTCACTGCGACTTCTATACTTTTGGAAAAAAATGCTTTCATAACAAATCTATTTAGAAGCACCTTAACTATACTTAATAGTATAGTTTCAAAAATGCCAATGTTTTACGAATCTATAACGCTTATTTACAGGACCGAGTATTCGACACGTTGTTTTATATTTTTATTTTTCTGCAGAAGTGTCCCTTACCAATCTTACCATGGCTACTACTGTACATCTCACCCTAGATTAAACCTAAAGATACCGAAGTGCAAGGTCTGCATTTTGCTATAAGCAAATCTCTTGTATTGTTCTTTATATTGAGAGATATATAATGTTGCGCCACGTTTGGTTCTGCTCCCCTACCCTTACACCTGAATTCGGAATACCTTTCCAATTCTGATTTTTTGGAAAATTGAATTTTTAGAGTTACCTCCTTGTAGAAAATATCATTTTGATTTAACCTCGCTCTTATAGACGAATTCCTCAATTTTTTTGGTAGTTTTAATGTGGACCGAGAAATTATACCGACAGTTAAGAGTTATCATTTAAACTACTCTCAAGATGATGTGATATTTAAATTTGATTGATTTTGATATAGAAAAAATTTATTAATTTTTCTGTCAAAAAGTATCAAAATAGTGCTAGAAAATTTGCAATCGCTTCGTTTGTTGTTGTTTTGTTTCTGAAGTCATACTGACCCTGCCGGCTGGGATGAGTCAAGGCCCCGGGCTTTTCAGCTCGCGCGAGCTTGATTCGCGCTAATGGCATGCTCGTATTTTTTAACAGTTATTTTATTTAAACTGAACTGATGCTTTTTAGAAAACTTCATTATATCCTAATGAACATTTCATATGCCCGAAAATGGGGCTTACTCAAAATTCCCTCATAAACTTGCACTGTTTTGATACTGCTCGACAAAATAATTAATTCTTTCTATAAAAAAGATCAATAAATTTGAAATAGTGCACCATCTCCAGAATAGTTTTAAGGATAACTCCTCCAATGTTTATTTAGAAATATTAAGAACTTTGTCTTGCGGAGTGGGTTGAAAATGCAAATATTCAGTAAATTTTGTTTCCCAAAAAAACAACTGTTTTTGGGGTTTTCTCAGAACCAGTAAAAAATAAAAAATGTTTGTAACAGGAAAAACGTGCGCCATAAAATTTCCTATAAGGTGGAACATTTAACATTTTTATTTTCGAAAAACGATTATTAAGGCATCGAGGGCCAACTCGAATGGCTATTAGGAATTTATGCGAGGTATTTGCATATATTGAGAATAACATTTGACTTGTTTTTTAGGACTCCGTTACATTGTGCAGCTAGTTGCAATAATTTGGCTATGGTCAGATTCCTGGTAGAACATGGAGCTTGTATTTTTGCGACTACATTATCCGATCATGAAACAGCAGCAGAAAAATGTGAAGAAGATGAAGAGGGTTTTGATGGCTGTTCAGAGTATTTATATAGTAAGAATGATATTCCTGCAATTTTCACATACAGTAAATAACGGCAGTTTCTAATTTTTCTAATTTTCTGTCATTCGGTGTTTTAGGCGTTCAAGAAAAGTTGGGAATCATGAATAATGGCCAAGTATTTGCACTGTTTGATTACAGTCCTCAACACAGTGATGAGCTTTTATTACAGAATGGAGATTCCTTAGTTGTCCTCAGAAAGGGTGACGATGATGAAAGAGAATGGTGGTGGAGTAAACTGGGAAACAAGGAGGGTTACGTGCCACGAAATTTATTAGGCGTAAGTTAAAGTGGTTGGTGCGGTGTGCAAGAAATGCCCAGAACTGTAGATTCGCTCAAAGGACCACCTAATTTCAGAAATTTGGTCTTAAAATTTAAAAATGGTACTCTTCGAAGTTTACATACAACCCAGAGGGGATTTGCTGGGGCAGTAGTTCTGCTTATCTGTACTAAAATGCGAGAGTGGAAAAGTGTGGAAATGGGTTTAAAGGAGAACAGTACACTTACTTGGAGTCAGGTATTGCGCTTCTGACCAAAAGGTTATTATTACTCTCGATTTTGGACATAACTCCACTGCTGCTTTTATGGCTCAGGCCATGGATATAGGAATAAGAGGGGACTAGCCACATGCGGGTGGTTCTTATTTATACTTGGTGGATTTTTTTTCTCGAATTTCTCTGCTCTCACCACACAGTTTTGTTCGATTGCCAAGAAAAAATCTCCAAATTTCAGCAAAATCGGTTCATATTTAGGGGTGCCGCAAAGACCATGAAGTTTCCCATTGATTTAACATGGGAAAAAGTCAGCTTTTTGTAAATCTAATATTTAAACGCGATTGTATGTTACAAATAATTCCGTGTTTGAGTATATTGTTCAGAATTCGTCAGAGAATAAGAATCGATCATAAATTTTGAGTTTGAATAATTTTAAGCCACTCTTATAGGTCCCCAAAGAAAACCCCATAAGTAAAAAATTTGAATTTTACGTAATATTGCGGTTTATTGACGCTTTTTAAAAGTTTTCATAAAAATAAGTAATCATTACTGGGTAATTTGAGAATACCTAGTTATTTGTTAACTAATATTAAATTGTTTTAACAATTTTAATTTGTTTAAATATTTGTTTTTTCAGTCAACTCGCGAAATGAACGTATTTTCTAGACTTTATGAGTTATTTATTCAATAATAACAACAAAATAATTCGTTTAAATAATTTCACAATTATCTAAATAATTCGTATTTGTTCAAGCATATATTTTACTTAAAAAAAAGCAGGAGAAACATTTTATCGCACTAAATTTTCGACAAATTTTAATATTTGGAAGGACTAACAATCAAATTTGAAAAGAATCAAATCAAGCCTTTCTTCGACCGTCAATATAAATATGCGTAAGTATTATTTTGTTGGTCTGGCGGTCTTCAATAAAGTAAAAGAATTAACAAACGAAATTACTAAACAGTTCGTTTATTAATCACGCTGACGATTCGGCTATCACTGAGTGCCTTTTTCAAAGAATTTGTGATTAGTATCTTGTAAGAAACAAGAGTTATTCAATTTTGGGGTCGACAACATGTCAAAAGTTTTATGGTCAAATTTAAAAATAACTCTAAAATGTGACTCCAATTAAAAAAAAAACAATTATATAACATCGTATCGTAGAAAAGAGCCTCAAAAATGGAAGAGGCTTTTTTAGATAGAGGCTACATCTTAAATTAGAAAAAACAAATCTTTATAATGTTTTGGGAGAACGACGAACATATGTTATGACAAAGTAGACAAGAAGTCTACTTTGTCTACTTTCTTATGTGTTAGTCGTCGTCCCAAAACATTATAAAGATTTGTTTTTTCTAATTTGAGATGTAGTCTCTATCTAAAAAAGGCTCTTCAATTCTTAAGGTTTTTTTCTACGATACGATGTTATATAATTGTTTTTTAAATTGGTGTCACATTTTATAATTATTTTTAAATTTCACCATAAAACTTTTGACATGTTGTTGACTCCAAACTTGAAAATGTAAAAAATAAATGTGTAAAATTATTTTCATTTTTTTGTGCTCACTACGTGCACACGGATTGAGATATCGTGTTTAGAATTCGAGCGATGAAATCAAAAGCACTAGAGAACTTTCGTATACATCAATATGTTTATAATTCCAAAGAAGTTTAATTTATAAATTGATAAAATAGGATATTACCACTCGATTAGTAGCACTTTTCAGTTAATGTTTGGTTTTATGCATTTCAGATTTTCTGATTCACGTATGTTGATAGCTCACAAAAATTTTTGACTAAATTGTCTAAACATAAAAAAAAATCAACATAAACAATAACATTTGCACATTCGTTGCAAATCACACATTTATTTTTAACATGGAAATTTTTTTTTTCAATTATTACTGAAACTAAATATACAAACGTAATTTATTGTCTCATTTTTTATATTCCAAATTTTGAGAGCAATATATCATTACGTTTGTACATAGTGAACACCAAAAAAATGCATAACCAAGGACTGGTTTGGTCACGTGGTCACCGGAGAGCATGCCCTTAATTTTTTTACTTTATTGAAGACCGTAAGACCTACAAAATAATACTTACGCATACTGTAAGTACTAATTTGTTTATTATGAATACTCGTAGATGTTTAAACAAATTTAAAATTTTTAAACAATTTTTCTGCTTAATTTTTTTGGTCCTATTTTTCGAAAAATTGAAATATTTTCATGTTCTACTTTGCTTTTCAAGAATACTCTTAAATGTTTGAACAAATTAAAATTGATTAAACAATTTAATATTAGTTAAAAAATGACTGGGCATTGTTAAATTACCGATTAATGATTTTTTTTAAACTTTTAAAAAGCGTCAATAAACCGCAATATTACGTAAAATTCAAATTTTTTACTTATGGGGTTTTTTTGTAGATCCACAAGAGTGGCTCAAAATTAATTAACCTTAAAATTTATGATTCTCATTCTCTGACGAATTCTGAAAAATATACCGAAACACAGAATTATTTGTAACATATTGTCGCGTTTAAATATTAAATTTACAATAAGCAGACTTTTTCCCATGTTAAATCAATGAAAAATTTCATGGTCTTTGCGGTACTCCTGAATATTAACCGATATTGCTCAAATGAAAAATAAGGGCCACCCTAAGCCACATGCTTCCTAACTTGGGCGCGGGGGTTGAATATTAGTTACAAGGTGGAGTCGACCATGTTGGCTTACAAAAGCAAGAGGAGTAAGTATAAGAAGGAGAGCAGCCAGCTCTTTTGTCGCAATACCGGTTTGGTTATCGAAGATGGTAGACCACCCCGCTCTGTATTTCGACCCCGCTACGACATGACTAGTCCCCTCCTATTCCTATGTCCATGGGTTCAGTACATCAAAGGTATATGAGGGATTAAAATACAGAATTTGAAAACTTTCATTCTTAAAGTCAGTAATTTCAAAGCTCAGAATTTGAAATCTATCAATTTTAGCGGTTACAGATACCCATATATTTTTTCAGAAAGTTAATGGCTGTCATTTCGAGAAAGGAGAGGCTTTCCAACTAATAGGTTGGGATGTGCTAAGAATTAAAAATTTTTTAACGAAAACATTCCTAATTTCGCAATAAGTGATTTGCAAGTTGATTATGTAGAGCCTGTATGTCTTGACGACTACAGAAATCTCAAAAATTTTCATTAAAATGTTAAGATTCTGATTTTCTACAAGTATCTAGTAATTTATTTAAGATAGGAAAAAATGTAAAAGCTTTATAGATTCGCCACACGAAGAACACAATTATTACATCGAAACAATAATAAATAAATATAAACTTTATTATTGCATTAAAAATAAGTACCTTAATGATAAATAATTTAACTAATTTGGAATATGGGGCAAAATTCCGCAAGTATGCCCGCCTAAAATTTTGTTGTCTCTAATCTCATTGAAACAACTAAATCGTAGTGTTAGTGGACCTCTTTTAATTCTTTAAAGGGGATGTTTCTAGTACAACGGGTAGTCAAGGTACGGGGGCAAATTTTTTTGACGTCTTACCCTACCCGCTCATTTTCAATAATTCACAACAAAAAATAATAACCATTTTGTAGAAAAAAATGGGGTTGAGCGTGATTTAAAAAACTTTAAAAGCTTTTTTTTTAGTTTATCTCCAGAAAGATTGATTCATCTGATGTTTATTTTTCAGGAGTGCTCAGCAGTGAATTTTTCAGAATATCACTAAACCCAATTTTTTAACGTTAGTCTGTGGACTTCTTTATTCTTTATTTTCTTTATACATACATGCAAAACCCTCGTTTCCCCACCGTTTACAGACATCCAAAATGGCCGATTTCGCACTGTGCGCGAAAGCAACGAGCAAAATCCCCAACACCGATAACCGAAACGCTGTCACCGGTTAGCAAAATGGTCTCCACGGTTACCAAAATATTTTGGCCACCGGCTGCCATCTAGCGTCGTAAACGGTTACTACGTTTTGGCCACAGCTTGCCATCTAGCGTCGTAAACGGTTACTATGCGAATTTTTGGGTGAGGTTGGGTTTATTTCGTTCGTGACAGTTTGTTTTCGTTCATTTTCGTTCAAGTAATTCGTTGCATGATGAGATTAAAGAGTTTATTACAAGCTAAGGTGCAAACGGCAAAAAATCATATAAATGGATTTCGCTGACGAAGACAGCATTTCAAGTTTCGATGACCTACAAAAAATGATAGAGGAAGCAGACAGCATTGTGTTATTTTCAGGAAAGATAAACATTTTGGGAGTTATTTTGTTTCTTGCGGGGGGCTCCGCCCCCCGAACCCCCCGCAGGGGCTTTGCCTCAGACCCCTCCCCCCCACCATCTCGGGTTTTGTATAGTATTCTTTAAAGAAAAATAGTGTTCGATACTCGAGTCCTCACGGGCGATTTGGTCACTGCTCGTGTGAAGGAGCTGTGTGAACCCGAGGCGCCTTCATACTCGCAGTAACCAAAATGCCCGTTTGGCCCCTCGTATCGAAATATACTATTTCTTTATACTCTTTCCCTTTTAAGGGTTTGAGAGTCTTTACTTAACCATTACATGTATTTTTAAAAACAAGCCTTATACTATCTTACCAACTATCTCAAAATTGGACTCTATTCCGCAACACTTCTTCGTAATTCTTCTTCTTTAGGAGTTATTTTTTGGCTTTCTTTATACCCTGTGCAACCAGCTCTCTCTCTCTCTCTCAGATCTTCCAGCTTCTTTATCTATTCCTCCCCTTGACCACTTTCATTCAGAATCCATTTTGTTCTCTCTTCTATACTCTCCCCTCCCCCTTCGTCACCTGTACATCTCTGTAACACATGCAATCATGTTTCCTGCTCATGCCTACATACTCTCACAGATTCTCCTCTTCATTCATCCAATACCTACATGCTCTTACACCCTCTCCCATTCTGAATCTCACTACTATTCCATTTGCTCTCATTTTTTAATATTTCCAGGTACTCCGGTTCTCCCTGCTTCTTATCCATTCTATACTAGATGTTGTACCGCGAATCTGCGATTTTTCCCTATCTTTTGTCCCCTTGCCTTGCCTTCATCTTTTCCTCTGTTTCCTCCCACTCTCTACCCCCCACTTGCATACCACATTCAAACCTCACTTTATATCTTATCTCCCATTCTGAAAGCCCCACGGTACCCCTCCTCTCTTTGTTCATAATCTTCCGGGCACACGCTTGTGCAATTTTGCTTCCCTTTCCCTTTCTTAGTTTCTCTTTGAAATTCCTGGCTCTTTTCACTTGCCTGACCACCTTTTTTTCTCGTACTATTTTTCCCCCTCGGCATATAACCTGGGTAGCTTCAGCTCACTCCCATAACCCATCTCAAAAATCTCTCCTGCAAACCTTCCACTCTCTTATGTTCTTTCCATGCCAAAATTTCCACTTCATAGCTTAACACAGACCATACTAACACTTCAAAAATCCACACTCTCATCTTCCAGTCGTCCTTGAACCTTCTTTTTCCTATACCCCATACTTATTCCATTACTTTACTGGCGCATTCTAATCTCTTTCTCACCCGCACCTCGCTTCCTTCTCTCGCTTCGAAGGAAAACTCCTTTACCAACTCCACTACCATGTTTTTTATCTTCCATTCGTACTTTAATCAATCGTTTTCATTTCTGAAACAGATCATCGTAGTCTTGTTCACATTCACTGTTGAACCCTTTTCTCTCAAATAGTCTACGAACACTCTCATTATCAGATTTATACCTCTTTTACCATCCGCTACTAGCACTACATCATCTGTATATGGTAGTGAATACAATTTGCCTGTTCCTAATCTTTCCCCCCTTTTCCCTTTCCTCTCCAACTTCTCGTCTAAATCTGCCATAAATATACCAAATAGAAATGGGCTCAACGGGCACCCTTGCCTGAGCCCCCTTCCTGTTCAAAATTCTGCTCCTTTCTTATTTCCTATCTTCACCCTTATCTTAGTATCCACAAATATTTCTTTTATCCTCTCTATTAAACCAATTTCTGCTCCTCCCTCTTTCATGGCTGCCCATAACACCCTTCTGTTGACTGAGTCAAATGCTGCTTTAAAGTCTACAGACAGTGCGACTAGTTTCCCTGTCTTTCACACTTGGTTCCTATTGACTGGATATTTGAGAACGTTGATGTTATCTGTAGTTCCCATCACTTTTCTAAAACCCGTTTCGTTTTGTAGTATACTTCCCTTTTCTTCCACCTGTCTTTCCAACCTCCTTCTAAGCACTTCGCATAAATTTTATATCGCACCGACATAAGCGTGATACCTATATAATCCTCCACCTTTTGGCTCTCTCCTTTCTTAATCAACGATACTACTAGCCCTATCTTCCATTTTTCCAGTCACGCTTCCCCTTTCCATACCTTATCGCAAATCCTCCACATCTCTTCTCTCATCCCTAATCCTCCATATTTCAGTGCTTCATTTTCCAAGACATCTTCCCCTGTTTCATTGTTTCATTTCAACCTTGCAATCGCCTCATTCACCTCTTCTCTGCTAATCTTGTTTTCGCTGTCCTTGTCCCCCTCTACCGCTTTTCTTTCTTCTCCCTTTACCCTATTTTCCACACCTCCTAACAGCCCCTTGAAGTGCTTTATCCACTGTCTCATTCCTATTTCTTCATTTATGCCCATCCTTCCTTCTCTTTCCCTGTTCATCACTTCTCATTCCATCCCTTCCTTTACCAATTTCTCTATCTCTTCCATGTAACTTCTTTCTCCTTCTGTCTTCTCTTCTTTATCATTTTTTCGTGATATCCCTTTCTCCTTTTGAGTTCTCCTTTTCCATTACCCCTTTCCTCTATTTCCTCACACTCTCCTTCATCGTATCTTTACTCTCCCTGCATTCATAGTCCCACCAACCTCTCCTAAACCCCTCTTCTTCTTCGCTCGGTCTCACCTGTTCCCTTACTTTGTCAATCACTCCTTTGAGTTTTTCTAGCAGCGTGTCTACTCCTTCCTCTTCAAAACTCTCTATCTCTTCGTTTTATATTTTTCCTCTAAATTGTCTCAACTTTTCCTCCCCCCAACTGCCCATTTTCAATTTCTTTTTCCTTCCCTCTTCCCCCTACCGCGCTTTGGGCTTCCACATATCATTGTCGCGATCACCGGAAAGGGTTCTGAGCCTATCACGTTGCCCACTTCCATTCTATCCTTCAGATTCCTTACTTTGTCTTCTGCCAGAATATAATCTATTACGGTATCCCCTATACTCGCGTACGTATATTCCCCTTCTTCACCCCCTGGGATACTTATACTTATGAAATAGATCAGGCAATTTGTACTCGAGCAAATGCATGTTCTTGTTGAAAAAAAATGGCCAACTTATTTGGATTAAAAATTAGAAGCATAAAATGACCTCAACTTCAGCGTACAATTTGATCTTTTTAAGGGAATGTTTTTGAGATGGAACATCTTTCAATTGTTCTTTCATATTTATACAATATATTTGCCAATTTTTAGGTCAGAATAATAATATTTAAGGCTTCTTTTAAAGCATCAAACCAGTAAATTTCGAAATTGAAGCTATGGTAAAAGCAGCAGATGTGATGATGAGTCCTTATGGCTCTGTCTTCGAAGGACCTTGAGAAGCGGTCCTACCCCTGCCAGCAACAATGCCTTTAGAACTCACAATCATCTCAGCTACATGTATGCTCGTCTCAATTTTGAAATTTACTTATTTGATGCTTTGAAAGAGTTTATAAATATTATTATTCTGACCTTAAAATTGGGAAATATGTTCTACAAATATGGAGGAAGAATTGAAAGAAGTTTCATCACAACAACATTCCCTGAAGTATGTCAAATTGCATGCTGAAGTTGAGGTTATTTTATACTGCTAATTTTGAATGAAAATGAGTTTGTCGTTTTTTTCTTAAACAGGAACATACATTTGCTCGAGTACAAATCACCAGATCGATTTCCGAAGTTCATTCCGGGATATTTTCACCTTTTATTTTACTTGTTCATAAATCGCACAATTGTACGGTTAATCCAGTTTTATAGCGCAGCCGTCGATAAAACGTCGACAGCCTTTGGAACCATTTTTGTGCAATACATAATTGTTAACATTTTTCAACATAATTTCTTAACGTTTTTTCGACCTAGAATCAACCGTTCTCGAGTTATTTTGAAAAACATGTTATTATTCAACACTTTCCAACATGTTGGCCGCAGTCGTACACATATGGTTGGGGACTTTTTACAGTATCTTTATAAAACAATCCCCAACGTCTGTGTAAACAAATTCTACTACGTCGGATTTTTTGAGTCAAGTGAAATTACTTTCTCGTTGATTGGACTATAGGACGATTTTGAAGGGAAGAATCAAGCTATCTTTTAAAATTATTTTGAAGAAAATAACAAAGGTCGCATTAGGATAAAAACTCATATAACGTTTAAAATTAAAAAATCAATGTCAAATTAATTTTTTCGTACAAAATGGTTATTTTTATAAACTTCATAAAAACCCCTTACCGAAACCCTCATATAAAAGTTATATGGCATACCGGTAGTAGAAGTTATGTATTATTAAAAATAAGCGGGTAGGGTAAAACGTCAAAAATATTGACCCCTGTAGTTTGACAACCCGTTATGCTAGACACACGCCCTTTACAGAATTAAAAAAGTTCCACTAAAACTACGATTTAGTAGAGCTTCAATAAGATTGGGGACGATAAAATTTTAGGCCGGTACACTTGACTAATCAAGCCTCATATGCAGAAAGGATTAGTTCTGACCTTTGGAAGGTGTAGATTATGGAAGCGGCGCACAATTGAGGTCAGTCTCTGGGCTAAGACGGATTCAAAGATTAAATAGACAGAATTATTTTAGGGACTTGTGTAAACAATGAACGTTCCACAGGGTGTGTCCGACGGCCCATTTTGGACACTCGCTGGTCGCAAGCAGGATTAACGTAACAACGAATATGGAAGGTCGAGAATGACGTTTGATTGGGTGTGACGGTTCACCCGCTTTTGGAGATAGGTTGGTCGTTTTTCGGAGGAATAAAACCAGGACTACTGAGGTGCGCTACCCAGATTTTCTAAATAAGATAACAGCATGCCAGTAATAGAAATCCCATTTTGTGGTCAAAAATTTATGAAAATCAGACAAGCTACCGGATTTCTATGAATATAAGAGTTTATACATTAGAGATTATGGTTATGATTATGATTGTCTTGTAAGGCTGGTCCATTTTCCATAGCACAGTGGTTAAAAGCTAGTGTACTATGCCTTTTCATTTCAAAACGCCGATGTAACAGATCATTCTATACACGGGTCACCCTCGTTTCTAAAGTATAATTCAAGTCCTTTAGCATGAAACGCCAGACAAATCCACTTCACTGGGTATGGGCATGTGCAAATTTTTCTTTTACTAAGGTGGGCTTAGAATCACTGTATGCATTTAATCACAACCAGTGAAAACTCGCAGCTGCATCCTACTTTATTAAAAGTACTCACATTTGCCTAGACATTTGTCCAGGGGAGAAAAGAACTGCAGAAAACAACCTCCCGCGTTCAGCCGGTTTTTCGACAGTCGAGTTCGTAGGCAGACATTCTACCGTACCCATCCAATGCACAGAATCGTCCTCTGCGTCGAACCTCCCGCTCGACATTAGATAAAACGCAGGGAATACACAACGTGGTCGTACTGCACAGATGGTCACCAATCCGAGTGCTATCCGCGCTCAAAAGGGCTTGATATCTGGACTCTTCCCGAGTTGAGATTCACCTCGCAGCTAATTCCCTGGGTATACATTAGAGATATTTAGAGAGTTGATTATCACAACTGTGATTTTAGCTGGGGATCACAGCTCGCCTATCACATGCGGAGAACCTTCGCGTCGGCCTGGCAGAGAAGGAGTCGCGAAGCAATGTGCACGCCCGACGTTACGAGCGTTCGCTTGCCGCTGGTCTAACCGGGTTTCTCTGCATGTGAAAACGGAGCTGCACTAGCCAGTTAACCACACAGTTGTATTAATTTACTCTCCAAAGATATTTCAGATTTCAAATTAATTATGAACAGTCAAGGGCGAACATTGTCTGGGCACTAAACACAAAAATGAATATACTTCAGTAGATTTTTTGATATTTGTAGAATTATTGGCTCGAATTAGCTGATGATGAATATTGCGTTACAAATACAGTGTTATATATAATAAAACTGATATCAGTTATTTTGAGTACATAATTTGACTTGTATTGAGAAAATGTATTAGAATTTAACAATTTTTTCAAGTTTAGCGCCCACGTGGCCCCTAACATATCGGAGCCAGACCTTTGATAAATTTTGATAAATTAAAATATACAATACCTCCACTGTATACCCTCTAATTTTCATCTTAATCTTTTGGCTTGTCTGGATTTTATAGATTTTTAACCCCAAAATGGAATTTTCTCCGACTTTAACTAAAGTGCACAATACTGAGCAATAAGCCCTTAATTTTATGACTCAGGACACATTTTTTTGAAAATATCGGGCTCAGAAATTATCTACCTGAAACTAATTTACCTTAACTACCTAGTTAATTAAGGTCGATTTAGGTGCAATTCTGCGTTTTTATAAGTTTCGGTAGGCTTTACTCACCGATTTAATTAAATTTTGAATTGGTGAAAGTTAGGATATAAATAAAAATTCATTGTTACTGTGCTTGAATTAGGCACGGATGGTTTGAGGAAAGCAAACGTTAGATCTATCGACAAGGACTTGTAGATTCTTGTCGAAGTGAGGCATCTAGATGGACATGCACTTTACTCACTTCTGATGTTAAGATCCAGACCAATGGTTTGGGTCGTCCACTCTGCGGATTTATAAAGGAACGCTCACTGGCCAATTATCTCGTGATTCCTGACCGTTTTCTGGAGATTTGAACGTCGGCGCCCGCCCTTACGGCGTGGAATGTATAAGCGCGGAACGGACGAACTGATATGCAAGCTCTTCTGCATATGCATTATCTTACACGTTGCGATGTCGGGGGGCATGAACTCGTCCTTTGTCCAAAGAACTTCCCGAAAAGAATAGGGGACAGCAAGCCTGTAAGTCGCGGATATCTTGTTCAACGCTGACAGATTGGAAGGTCAAAACTGTCAAATAAGACGCTTGTATGTGCTATGGAGAGCCGCCTTCACTGATGTTATATCCTGAATGCGGCTCTCAGTCACGCCGAGGTATTGGTGAGTCTCTCCACAGTTAAGGTGTCTAATATCACTCATATCCACAAGCTTTGTACCTTCCGACGATTCTTCAAGTATTCTAAAGCTGATTTGCTTTAGAAGCATAAATCTTCAGGTCAGCAATGTAAAATACATTAGTCACCTTGTGCTCGAGGTGATTAGTCTCGCCCCAGACGTACCCAGGAAATTGCGTGGTACAAGAGATAGCGGCAGAAGTGTGATGCAGAAGAGGAGAAGGCTCATTGTATCGCCTTGGAAAATGCCCCTCTGGAAATTCACGCTGTTAATTGCCCAACAGATAGAGGATAAGTCTATTAGAGGTTGAATCGAAACCTTTCCGGTAATCAATCCAGCCCATTTACATACAACGATTATAGCATGAGGCGTCTTTGCAAGTGCTCTTGTTGAATAGCAGCTTCTCCCGGCAGCCTGCTACACCTTTTTTTGAACCACGTAGTTTGTAAATATCTCCCCAAACAGGTTTAATTTTCCGAAAAATTCTGTCACTCAGGATAGCAATAAAGATCGTATACAGCGTGTCCAGACAAGTTATTTGCCTGTTGTTCCTTGGGTTGGACAAGTTGCGTTTCGTTGGTAGAATTACAGTGCGTCCTGCAGCGAAGAGGTATTTCGTGCCCCTCAGTACTTTCTTCACCTATTCCGCAGTGATTGGTGGACATTTCTCCTCAGGTATTTGAATGTTGTCGAAAAGCTATTTCATGTTCGTAAATCTCTCACCAAAAAGTCTGAACCTCCACGGGCTTAGGGGGGGATTTTTTACAGAAACAGGAAGATCCCTGTAGAGGGCCTGTGGGTCAGAGAGAAACTGTTGATTCTCCCTCCTTGCGTCGGGTAACTTCTGTATTTTAACATCAATGTGTGTTATGTAGTAAATCACACACTGAATACGGGATGCATTCTGCCTTGACATGCATATTTTACCAGTTGAGTTCACCGCGGCGCGCTTGTTCTGGCTGCCGTAGAGTAGACTCTGAGCATATTTAACCCCATCGCACAAGGTGCTCAACACGGTTTCGCAGGAGTTGTTGTGAAAATTGTGAGAGCTCTCTGGGTTTGGTGTTATCATAGCTTTTCCTGCGAGTAGCTAGGGAAAGGTTTGGCCACCCTCGCGAAGACCTGCATGCGAGAGTAGAGTACATATTCTGGGAGGTTCCATGCACGGTAGCTTACGCCTTGGTTTTGGGGTTTTACCTTCGAAAAAATCTCCGGACCATTGTCCGCGACTGCTTATTTAGTTTGTAGCCATATTCGTCAGTAAGCCTTGGTACAGGCACCCTTTATCCGCAACCTGAAGACGCGTCTTGTAGCCTGGTCAAACGGTCTCCGTCTCAGCTCAAAAATAAACTGGACCGGTTTATGTGTATGTGTATATATACAAATAAAAAATTGGTAAATTACACATATGGCCACGCCTTACAACCATGAGATCGGTGGCCATAGTGTGCGATATAATTACAATGACGGGCCGGCGAAACCCTTGTATGTATTAAGGACAAGGAGCGATCCAAGAATGACAGATCTCTACATCCATCTCGCAAGTGCCTCGACATATTTTTGACAAGCGGATATGGCATTGAGATTACAAACCAGTGAACGCGTCCTCGGGTTGCGGATAGAGGGTAGCTGTACCAAGGGTTTCTGCTGATTATGGTTACAATAGTTAATAAGCAGTCGCGGGCAATTATCCAGGGATGGTCCCGAAGGAACAACACCTGAGCGGAGGCGTGAAACCCGTGCCGAAAGCTGAATGGCGCCTGGGTGAGGTGTCTCAAACGGTTACTCTGGGATACCGGGCGACATCGCAGTGTTTGATTGACTACATAACATCTGGAAGGACTTTCACTGCCAAGTTTCAACAGTTAGCGCGCGAACTGCGGATCCGTCATCACACACTCAACAAGTAAAAAATACTGACCATCAAGCAGCATATTGTTGACAGAATACGAGTACTATCTAACGCTAGGAGAATTTTAGAGCGGATAGAGAGGTGGGTCAGAGAGAATCAACCGTTTTTGTCTGAAACAAATCGATTCTTCCAAGACCCTCCAGTTACTGTCGTCCACCCACCCACACCAGAGGAGGTTGAGACATTTTGGAGAAAAATCTACGAAGTCCAGCATCCACTGAAGAGAACTCAAGAAACATAAATAGCTTCAAGAAGCTGTGCAGTTCCCTCATAACACCTAAGGAGGAATGCCCAACTAGGAGTTATATACCTAGGAGTATATATATATATATATATATATATATATATATATATATATATATAATACCTAGGAGTTGAAAAACGTGTTAAGAGGCATGAAGAACTATTCCGCTCCGGGTCCCGATGGTATCAACACCTTCTGGTGGAAGAAGTTTCCTTCAACCCATCAACATCTGGCTCGCATTTCCACCTCATATCTAAAGGCGGAAGAGCCTATTCCGGAATGATTGGTGGAAGGGCGCACAGTGCTCCTGCCGAAGACGGACAACTTAGCTGACCCTACGAATTACAGGCCAATAACTTGTCTGAGCACACTGTATAAGATCTTCACAACTATCCAGAATGATAGGATTATTCGGACAATTGGACCTGTAAGGCGAGAGATGTACGAACAACGCGGCTCAAAGAAAGGCGTAGCAGGATGACGGAAGAACCTGCTCATGGATAGATGTGTCTGTAAAGACGCAGCATCCTATCAGCGTTACCTATCGGTGGCCTAGATTGATTACCGGAAAGCTTTCGATTCAACCTTCATAGACTTATCATCTGTCTGTTGAAAACCTTAAAGGTTCCTCCACTCATCGTGAGGTGTGATAAAGGTAAGAATAATAACGAGAATAAGGGTACCTCATTAAGTTTACCCAACAAAAGAAGGGAGAGGTCGCTGATATGGCGTCAGGACCGCGGGGTTGACGGCCTCCGATCCTACAGAGAGTATCGCGAGGAACGTCCTAAATGCTGGAGCCACCTTGACCTCCGATCCTACAGAGAGGATCGAGAGGGACGTGTTAGGTCAGTCGCAGCCAGGACAAAGGAGCTTCGCCGGTGACGGGCGAGTGCTGTCACAATCAGAGCCTCCGATCCTACGGAGAGGATCGTGAGAGTAGACTTGGCAGAGAGATTCGAAAAGGCAAGCGGCCCTCCGATCCTACATGGAGAATCGTGAGGGAGAGAGGATTGTCACACCTCGTTAGTCGGCACCCCGATCCTACAGGGAGGATCGCGAGTGGAGTTGAGTTTAA
>CAKNXH010063892.1:82828-107929 GCA_932178445.1 Andricus quercusramuli
GCGCACTCGAGGCCTGACATTGTTCTCCAAGACTTCGAGAAACGAACTATATTCGTGATCGAATTCTCGGCTCCATCCGAATACAATATCACTGCAAAGGAGAAAGAAAAAGAGGAGAGATATCAAGACCTTAAAAGAGAGCTGCTTCGACTGTACCCAAAATATTCGGTACGAGTGATTGTTCTTGTGATAGGTGCTCTCGGAGGTGTGAAATTATCGCTGGTTCGTAACCTTAAAGCCATACCCGCGTGCCAAAAATATGCCAAGGCTCTTGCGAGATGGATGCAGAAAGCTGTCATCCTTGGGTCGCTTCGTGTCCTCAAGACACACGAGGGTTTCGCCGGCCTGTCGTTGTGATTTCGTCGTGCCCTGTGACCACCCATCTCACGGATGTGAGACGTGGCCATAGGTGTATTTTACCGCGGTTCTACTGGGGGCCATTGACATTTTTTCCAGTTGGCAGTTGCTCTTAGTGGTACCCTGCGGTGGTTGTTTAACTTTTTTTTTTAATTATATATATATATATATATATATATATATATACAGTTTGTCCCACCACTTATGAACATGCCGGTACTGGGTGATAGAGGACCAAAAAAGAAACAGAAAAGTTCTGTGACAAAATTTGATCTGGGCCTTAGTTTGGTCACAGTAAATCTTCAAAGTTGGGCATAATGAACCAATCAGAATCGAGCTTTAGCAACCACTTTTTTGTCTTATAAGTGTTCAGATAGTGTGCGTACTGGCGGTTCACAGCAGCTCCCGCAATAATTTTACATCGGTGATCTTTGATTGTTTCTACAAGACGCGAAATTCAAGCCTTACAATTTTTTAAATTCTTAGTTGTCCTTGCAAACGTTTATTACCGTCCTTAAAATAACATAACATTTGCTCAACCTAAAAAAGATGAATTTCAATTTAATACAGAACATTCCTGACATTTCATGTATGAAAACCAACAAAGATGTTTCAAATTCAGAAGACCAAACGAACTTTTGTTCTTCAAAATTAATCTACATGTCTAAGATGAGAAAAAATATTTCGAAGCTCAAAAAGAAATTCTCTGTGGTTCGTCGCAGAAATTTTGTTATATTTTTGTTATAAAACCAACAAAGTAACCTAAAATTCGGAAGAACAAAACAAACTTTTGTTATTGAAAATTAATTAACAAGTCTACGATAAGTAATTCTTTGCGATTCATTACAAAATTTTTTGTTACATTCATTGTAACAAATTTAAAAAAAAAATTGAAAACGGGAAATCCAAACAAACTTTTCATCTTTAAAATTAACCAACAAGTCTAAGATAAGAAAACATATTTTCAACACCAAAAGTAATTCTTTTGCATGCGATGCAAATTTTTTATACATTTATCATTACAAAAACAATAAAGAAATCTAAAGTTGGTTATTTTTAAAAAACAAAGTTTGTTCCGTTTCTTGAGCTTTCAATTCTTTGTTTAGTTTTGTTACATTGAATGTAACAAAAATTATGTAGAGAGTTGCGAAGAATTACTTTTGAGGATTTAAATATGAGTTTTCTTATCTTAGGCTTGTTTATTCATTTTCTGGGACAAAAGTTTGTTTGGTTTTCCGGGTTTCAATTCTTTGTTGTTTTTGTTGCAATACATGCAACAAAAAGTAGTTTTAAAGAACAAAAGTTTGTCTGGATTTCCCAGTTTTAATTTTTTTTAAATTTGTTACAATGAATGTAACAAAAAATTTTGTAATGAATAGCAAAGAATTACTTATCGCAGACTTGTTAATTAATTTTCAGTAACAAGAGTCTGTTTTGTGTTTCCGAGTTCTAAGTTAATTTGTTGGTTTTATAACAAAAATGTAACAGAATTTTTGCGACGAATCACAGAGAATTTATTTTTGAGGTTTGAAATCTTTTTCTCGTCTTAGACTTTTAGACTAATTTTGAAGAACAAAAGTTCGTTTGGTCTTCTGAATTTTAAACATCTTTGTTGGTTTTCTTACACGAAATGTCAGGAAGCTTCTGTATGAAATTGAAATTCATTTTTTTTTTTAGGTTGAGCAAATGTTCTGTTATCTTAAGAACGGTAATAAACGTTTGCAAGAACAACTAAGAATTTAAAAACATTTAAAGGCTTGAGTTTCGCGTCTTGTAGAAACAATCAAAGATCACCAATGTGAAATTTTCGCGAGAGCTGAAGTGAACAGCCAGCACGCACACTATTGAGACAAACAAGTGGTTGCTAAAGCTTGATCCTGATTGGTTCATTATGCCCAACTTTGAAGCTTTTTCTGTGACCAAACTAAGGTCCAGATCAAATTTTGACTCAAGTGTCCGGACTTACATGGCTGTATAAAAATAAAATAAAATAAATCGAAAATTCCTTTTCCAAAAATCTGTTGAAGTTTTAGTTTTTGAGTTATAAAATATTTAGGCTGGACCAATCTGGAGCGCGGTATAAACAGTCGTGTGTGCTTGAGCGAGAATCCAATGTAGTGTAGTGACCGCTGTTCTCCCGCTGTTACCCTACCTCGGCGCTCTCTTCAATAACACTGCGTCGGACGCCTGCTCACGTACGCACGTCTGTTTATACCACGCTCCTGATTGGTCCAGCCTGAATATTTGATAACTCAAAAATTAAATCTTGAACTGATTTCTGGAAAAGGAATTTTTGATTGTTTTTCCAATAACTTTTATACAGCTATATAAGTCCGGACACTTTAGTCTGGAACACCCTGTATATATATATATTCACGGAAAGGGTTCGAAAGTTTGTCCAAGAACTGAGGATCTATGATCATACACCGAACAATTAAAGTTGCTGACAATGAAGCAGCATATTTTTGACAAAATACGTGTGTTATCTGACGCAAGGAGGAGAATACAGAAGGGGAAGATATGGGTCAGGGAGAATTAACAGTTTCTCGCTGACCCATCGCGCCTCTTCAACGATTTTCCTATTTTTGTCAAAAATCCACCCAAGCCCAGCGAGGTAGAGGCTTTTTGGAGGGAGGCATGCAAGATCCCGAAAACACTGGACTTGAAAAAAGATGTTAATAATTTCATCCGATTCAAGGAGTTTTGCGCCAAACTCATAACATCTCCGGAAGTTAACTTCTACACACCAACATCCAGCCCGCATATTCACTTCCCATTTAATGTCGGAGACGCCCATTCTCCAGTGCGAAATAACGAAATGAATTAATTCATTAATCGTATTATCGAAAAATTTATGAAAAATGTAAAAATTCAAATTTTTCCAGTAAATTTGCCGCTTCAGCTAAAATTGCTAGGTTTTAATTCAAAATTTAAATCTTTTTTTTCTAAATATCGAACTATGTATTATATTTTTCGATGATAATTTGTTTAGATTTATTTATTTATTATATTTATAGGTACATAATAATGACATGATGATATGGTGGACGTTATACATCAACAACTTGCCCTAAACCTAGGACTCTTAACAGAATGGATGCCTTTCTATAGATACATTCCAATGCCCGTTTCATAAAACGTAGATTTCATCTTATATTGCGATGTGTACCATCCATACGGATCATTAAATCCGAGCCAATCGACACGACATCGTGATGCGTGAAAAAAAAGGTGGCTTGTTCACTTAACCGAAATTTGCTGGTAACCTTTACAAAAGACAAACTCCAAACTACACCGTGCTCCTAATTTTGTACCTACAACATCGTCGCAAAAGATTTCAAACATTGTATCAAATTAACTTATAACATTCTCATCTCATCAGTCACTTGACCTGAGTATAATGCTCTTCTAGCAGAAGTTCTTCTGGCTTCTTTAGAATGAATGACGTCAAACTAATCGGCCGTAAATCTTTAGCAGCAGTGTAGCCGCCTCCCCTTCCCCAGGCTTAGGAATGAAGGCCACTCTACCGTCCATCTATTCCGATGGTACTAGTTTAAGGGCCATGCTTACTCTAAATAATTTCGACAGTGGGGGGATGCATTCCATGCCCTTTTGTAAGAGCACCGGGTGGACGCCATCTGCCTCCCGTGACTTAAAAGGGGCAGAATGACCCAATGGCCCATTCTATGGAAGTGGACTTCCATCAGGTGGTTTGGCGTTTCTTCTTCGCCTTCGGCAAACTCCTCTTCGTCGAGCCTTATGAGCCCTAGGCGAGCGTCTGGACATTTTTCTAGGAAATTGGATCATCGCTGTCCCCGGAATGTCTTCGACAGCTCACAGAAACTGCTTCCAAGTCCCAGTTTTAAGGCATTTTAGTTCTGTTTGCCCTAGTGTACATCGTTCATATGATGCAATCAGAGCCCTTTGCAGAAAATCCGCGGCAAGTTCTAATTCATCTGTGGTACCTAACTTGCAAGCAATTCCACGAGCCTACCTTTGAGTTACTCTTTGTATGAGTCCCAAAGTGTGTTCTTAGGGATTCTGATCTTGGAAACCGCTGATTTACCTAAGACCAATCCGAACAAGATTTATTTGTGTCCAAGAGAAACTCCTCGTCGGAAACTTTCCAGCTCACCATCTTGCTCCTCGGTTCATCCAAGCATAGAGTCAAATCGAGAACCTTACTCCTGTTTTTATTCTGGAATGTGGGAGTATCACTACAACTAAGGTCTCCATTAAGATACCTCCTTTGTGATTCTCCTGTGTCCCCCTCGATTGAAGGGGGCACGCCGGCCTGGTCGAAATTTTCATAACCCTGGTGCCATTCAGTCCTTTACACGGCTATCACGTCATGGTTTGGGAGCATGAGAAAATGCACCTCTGGTTGATTTTTTTGAGATCTCTATTCCCATTAGACCTTTTAGCCCTCCCACAAGATAAAAGATCACGTGACCCCCTGGTAGAGAGAAAGTAAGTGATTAATAAAGTTTTCATCTTTTGTCTGGATGTACTTTAAGGTGAAATATGTGTTTTTATATTCCTGTTTTTCAAATAATATTAGTAAATTCCTAGAGGAGAAAGTCGAAGACGAACACCACACCTCAAATATTAAGAAACATTCACAGTTGAAACATTACGTTTAATAGTTCTACGTGGATAGTTCTGAAATACCACCCAAATTTCCATGTGGTTCCACGTAGTTGTCCATGTGGAATTCCACGTGAATATATCTTCACCTACAAAGCGTTTATAAGTAAGCTTCTTCCCTGGGTTGCAATGAAGTTCGCAAAGTAACTTTTTTCCAATTTCAAGGCCAAATTTCTGAAATGAGGTAAACATTTGAGAATCTACAGTTATTGGCGTTTGTTTGCTCTCTGCTCCTACAGCCTTAAATTAATGCTCAACCTTTTTTTTAAACATTTATAAAACGTAAAATTATTAACTTTGCCTTGAAGTTGCCTAAAATAGAAAGTTGGAGATTCGAGACGAGTGTGAAGGTTGCCGCCTAAGTGAAGCGAGAGTGGCAGTCACACGAGTCGCGAATCAAAATAGACAGGAAGAACTGTTTCGAAAAACGAAGTTTTTTTTCACGCAATTTCTTAAACTCGTAAATTGCGGTATATTGTCTTTTTTATTTTTCCAACAGTAAATTTAAAGACACGTTTTTCGCCGCTTCGATGATTTCTGGCGGTGTCGTATACGTAGTAACCAATGGTAACGAACTAACAACCTGAACATTGGAGTGAATATCTAACCTGACATATGAACAAAAGCAAAACCGTGGCTGAATGTGAATGCCGTTCTTTCATTAGCTATCAGCAGTGTGCAAAGAATTAGTTGATTTACTTCGCGCATTAGTGTGCGAATCGGGCACTTCGCATCTGCTGCGCAGGTACTAGAAATCGAACTTCACAAAAATAAAATACGAGTGTGTTCCCAACCTTCAGAAAAAGAATTTTTATAAAGTCATTAAAAATATTTAATATGGAAAATATTTGGAGAATCAATTTATTAAATTTCTATGTCCTGTTAGTTTCCTTCTTTTTATCTCTGGAAAATTCAAGGTCCAATGGTGATTAATGTTATCATCTGTATATAATGCTTGTCTAAATTACAGTAGGATGAGGCCTTATTGTCGCTTAGGGTACCTTCATACATAGTGCCGCCGCCCCCCCACTGACAGAACTGATACTCTCGTATCTGTATTTTCAGGAGGGACGTTATTCCTGGTGACAGTTTATGACAGGTCGAAAGTTCCAGATACTCGGCGGCCGGGAGTAATGCTAAAGTATAGACGATCGAGAAGATACACAGAAAATATACGGTCGTATTTATGACAGTATTTACGGCCGTAGTTGAGCCCGGACATTTGAGATAGATTGTTTAAAAAGAAAGTTCAAACAACCCTCATGTGTCTTGAGGACACGAAGCGACTCCAGGATGACAGCTCCCTGCATACATCTCGCAAGTGCCTTGGCACGTTTTTGGCATGCAAGTGTGGCTTTAAGGTGACTTTTAGGATCTTGAAACCTCGACTTCTTCTCTTTCTTCTTGGCACCGATGTGCCAAGAGCCGGAGCCGAGAATTTGATCACGAATATAGTTCGTTTCTCGAAGTCTTGGAGAACGACGTCAGGCCTCAAGTGTGCCATGGAGACTGCTGTCCGAAAATCTTAGTTCCAAAAAATTTGGCACTTCTAGTTTTCGACAATTGACTCTCGGAGCTCCCTCGGAGCGTTAGGCGGGGCAAGGTCGTGACCAACACCATAAGAGCGACGTAGATGGTAATAAAGCACTCTGAGGGCCGCATTATGTCAGTAGAAATACCTCGTTCCTTCGTGAGTGCGACATGGTATGGATGACATGGATAGTAATATTATTACCATTAGTTGACAGAGCTCTAGGTTTGTCCCACGTTTCATTTCACAAAAAGAATTTGAATATTGTTAGGAATATCGTTTTTCTTAAGCATTACCCACAAAAGTTAATTGAGCAACATATCATAATTAGAATTGAACAAATCAGAAACAAACAAAATAACATTTTATCTACGGATAATTAGAAGGAACTTAGAGTATATATTTCTTTTATTACTTTTGTTGTCCCGGTTTTTGGTCAAATTTCGAAAACTGCTGAATTTATATTGAAAAAATGCAAGATTCATACTTTTTTCCGTATACCATTTAAAATGGATTCAATAATAACTTTTTGTAAAGATCCTTTCGATAAATTTGAAAGAGGTGGTATTGTTAACAAGATCACTTGCAAGATCTTTAAGATGACTTACGTGGGACAGACTGGCAGACTTCTTAATGCTAGGATGAAGGAACACAAAAGTGATGTTCCTTTGGGACGTTGTTATAAGAGTGTTCTTGCTAGACATACAAAAGGGTTTGTTGATGTTGACCATGAGTTTCACTGGGATAATGTTGAAAGGACCCCGCACCAAATGCATTAAAAAGGGTATCGGTTGATTTTTCTGAATTTCGTATTCGTCGTAGATCATGACATTCCCGATACAAAGTTCCTATGCCACAAAGTCGAAAAATGGACAGTTTTTCGTTCGTATCGCATCAAAGGTCGCTTTTCATGCACGCTAGAGTAGACGTACCGATACTCGAGGACTGTTTGGTGCCACACTCGGAGATCATGTCCAAGTCGATGCCACATTAATATTTTCTACTTTAGGCCCCCCCCTGATCGATAATATACGTGTCTGAAGGTCGAGAGAAGAATACTTTTTCTTTGGTGCTATGTCCAAACTCTCTTTTAATGTATGCTAACAGAGACATACTGACACTCAAGGACGGTTTGCCGCCATGCTCAGGGATTACGTCCAACTCTGTCCCTCATAGATATGTTGTAGCTTAGGCCCTCCTGATCGATAATATACGTGTCTGAACGTCGATAGAAGAATTCTTTTACTTTGGTGTTGCGTCCAAAGTCGCTTTTCTTGCATTCTAAAAGAGACATACGAACACTGGTGTATTGTTTGGGGTCACACTCTGGGATTATGCCCAACTCGGTGCCTCACTGATTTTTTATACCTTAGGACACCTTTTTCACGACATTTGCCCCTCCCCCCCCCACCCTTACAGGAGAGGGGGATGGGAAGAAGAATGTTTTTTTTTTTAGTCAAAGGATATTAAGAACCATAAGCCAATTAGCCATACCACGCCGAAAAAACCAGTTCTCGTTAGATCACTGAAGTTAAGCAGTGTTGGGCGTGGTTAGTACTTGGATGAGTGACCGTTCGGGAATACTACTAACTGCGTGCTGTTGGCGTGTCGTGGGTGTGGTGAGCCCACACTTGTAGTTATTCACTACAAGAAACTATCCACCTAGAAAAACTACCCGAATCGGGTAGTGTCACGCCTACCCCGAAAGGGAAATGGCTTAATGGTATAATGGTATACACATACCGATTTTGAACGAAATTCTATCACTATAACTTACTAAGAAAAAATCCGAAAACGTGTTCAATTTTTAACGATTTTTCGAAACTTTGAACGCGATGTGCGACCGAAAGATATAGTCCGATTAGACAAAACAAATTCATTGCGATTAGGGCGACGAGTAGCAACTTTTCCGCGCTATTACGATTCGATTCGGAAACTTTCGTGTAATTCGGCCCACCCTATTGCGCAGTCTGCGACAGTCATACTGCATTCACAAGAGCCGTCATTTAGTGAAACCTGCTTTAATTGTAGCACCAGATGACTACATATTGGACATTCATGGACCATAGGAACGTTGACAGAATGAGAGAGTAGTTCCCAGAAAAGTCGATCCGCGTTGCCAATAGAGTCCATCGAGATGCTACATCTTTATTAGAGCATCTAGTAATTTCGTGGGAAATGAGTTCTATCGTATCGCTGAAGGTCTAATTAATAGGTACCATCCACCTACTGAAATGGCAAGAGCTAATGCTGTATTGGCTAGACAATTGATAGCTAGAGCGTTTAAAGTAGACGTTGTCCAAGCACTAGAAGTGGAAAATCTGCAGCCTACAGGTGGTCAGCGATGGGTTCACCTGAATGCTCAACACGTGCATAACTTTTCTCGTCTGGCATGAGTCTTTCTTCGAGATTTGACAGTCACTGTATATCAGGTCAAGTTAGTTCCTTTGTACATTCAGGATAAACCACAGAGAGAAGATGAAAAAGAGATTTAGTTGGAAGTCATGAACAAGCAACATCGCGACATCATACCAGAGCCGGGACTGATAAGAGTTCGAGTTTATTCACGATTCAGAAACGCTACTCGGCACCAACTTTGGATTGCTTACATACCGACAGATGAGGATGAGCCTAACGGTGATGACGAGTCAGTCCAAGGGTGTTATTGCACTGCAAAGCTGATGCTCGAAGTCTGGGAACTTGTGCACACGTGGTTAACGTATTGTGGTACATGGGATATGCACGACATAAACATAATATACGCTATCCCTCCACTTAACTCAATCACACGATACTTGACGCTGCCAACAGACCACAACAAAGAACTCCTCATCCAGAATAACTGCAATGAGCGTGAGTATCGCAGAATGCCCACTGAGCGTTTGGCGAGACGATATTTGACGCAAGACAGATTAGAATCTGTTACTTCTACAACCTTAGGTCATGAAGTCAAACAGTGCGCTAGTGTCGGTATATCTCTGTTAGCATACATGAAAAGAGACTTTGGACGTAGCCCCAAAAAAAAAGTATTCTTCTCTCAACGTTTAGGCACGTATATTATCGATCAGGGGTTCCTAAGGTACAAAATATCAATGAGGAATTCAGTTGGGTATGATCCCTGAGCGTGGGGCCAAACAGTCCACCAGTGTTTGTATATCTCTTTTAGCATGCATGAAAAGCGACTTTGGACGCAATACCAACGAAAAAGTATTATTCTCTCGATGTTCAGACACGTATATTATCGAGCAGTGGGTCCTAAGCTACAAAATAGAATGAGGCACCGAGTTGAGCATGATCCCCGAGCGTGGCGCCAAATCTGCGCCCCTCTGCAAGGTGACATTGTTCGTTGTCACACGATAATTTCCAGATGAGATAGTAAATCTAGTTTTCCAAATGGACATCAATCTCTCTATGCATCTCACTATGTGTGGATGAACCTTCAAGCTTTCCAGTAGACAGATGATAAGTCTTTGAGGGATAGACAGTACATGCTGATGCGCTGCTGCGTCATTGCAGACACACCTGTCTAATAGCATGTTCTCTCGGCAGCCTGCTACACCTTTTTTGAGCCACATTGTTCGTATATTGCAGTGGTTGATGGACATCTCTCCTCAAATTTTAAGAGGTTGCCGCAAAACTCCTTAAAGCGGACGATATTATTATTATTATCTTGTATACCTCTCTCCAAAAAGTCTCTACTTCGTTGGGCTTGGGTGGATTTTTGACAGAAACAAGGTTTTAGTCGGTTTTAGTCGGTTTTAGTCGGTTTTAGCCTTCGATTTGAATCAGCCAAAGCTCTCGCCGCACCATAAACTGAACAATTGATGGTCCAGAGGTCGGAATCCTCTCAAATATCCACACGGTGGGTGGCATCCATTTTAGCTATATCTTGGGGCTCAGATGGAACCTGGATGTTAATATTCCTTCTTGCCCTGAAATCGCCATCATCTCTCAGAAGGTGCCTGCTTTCTGCGGTTGGTCTCAATGTCACTTCTTGCTCTTCGTCTGCGGCTTGTTCATTTTTGAGAGGTAGACGTCTTGATTTATCAAATACTTATGCGAAACGTGCTGAAGCTCTGGGTGTCTGTAGCACCGCAGAGTGTGCATACGCGCCATAAAGCCTTCGTGAACAGGGATAATGCTGGCATCGTGGCAGTCTAACAAGTCATTCTTAAGTTGATTGGTCCACTCAATGCGGGCGTTTCGCAGTTTCGTCTTCGTGTTTCCACCTATATTATTTTCAGCACCCCGAACTCTAGGGTGATCAGCACTGTTTGCCGACCCATTGTCGAATGCTCTGCGCGTTCGATCGTTTTGAACCGTATCTACAACTTTTTGCTGGATTGGTGGTGTCATCGTTGTTCACACGAGCAACTCAGGAAAGGGTTCGGCCGTCCTTGTAGAGCCCCGCATGCAGGGATAAGGCTGCATACTCTGAGAGGTATCCGGTTATTCCACAGTAACCGTTGAAGACGCCTAACCCAGGCGCCATTCAGCTTTCGGTACGAATGTTACAGGGACCCTCTATCCACAACCCGAGGACGCGTCCGGTGCCTTTGTCATAAGCTTTCCGCTTCGATTACAAATATATATATACATTTGGTTTCGGTTCCTTGGAAATCAAGCCGAAGGGCCTATGTTAAACCCACCAGACGCATCCTCAGATTGCGTAAAGAGGGTCCCTGTACCAAGGGTTTCTGCTAAATATGGTTACAATAATTAATGATCAGTCACAGAGTATCGTCCAGGGATGGTCTTGATGGAATTACCCCCAAGTGGAGGCGTAACAACCGTGCCAAAAGCTGAATGGCACCTGGGTGTGGTATCTCAAACGGTGACACTGGGATACCGGGTGACCTCTCAGAGTATGCAGCCTTATCCTTGCATGTGGAGCTCTATAAGCATAGACGAACCCTTTTCCCTAGCTACTCGTGGGGACAACAATGATAACACCAGGCAGAGTGGCCGGATGGACTCACGGACCTCCGGGAAAAGGGTTATATAAGCGGAGTGCCTACTCCACCGCATCCAAAACAAGCCGGCAACAGAGAAAGGGAGGCGAAACTGAGATACATTACGGGCAAACGTTTATTAGAGGAAGAACGATGCTTCATGACCAGGGGAAACGTCAACATCCAGATTTCTCTCAAGCCCAAAGATCTGGCTGAACTGGATGACGCGCTTCGTGGAAATTTTTCCGAAGAGTCCTACCTCTTTACCATCATTTGTAGATTGTATGATGCAGCGAGAAATTTGGCAGATGCAAACCGTAAAACAAAACCAACGGTTGATCGTAAGACCAAAATACGAATGCATCAACTCAGTACAAAGATAGAATGGCCGAGAAAGTACGCGTCCCGCATTCAGGGTTGACCTTCATGTTACTATCAACCATTCCATTTGATAGAAGGACGCTCAGTGCTCCTCCCGAATATGGGCAACTTGTCTGACTTTAATAATTACATGCTAATAACTCATCTAAAAACGTTGTATAATATCTTTACAGCTATCCTAAATGATAGGATTGTTTGGACAATCGGACCTGTGTGGCCTAGATTCTCTACCGGAAAGCTTTCGATTCAACATCCCATAGACTTGTCATCTGTCTGTTAGAATGCTTAAACGTTCATCCACACATCTTGAGTTTCATTGAGAGATTGATGCTGCTTTAGAAAACCAGATCTACTATCTGATTTAAAAAACATCGTGGGACAACTAACAACGTCACCTATCAGAGAGGTGTCTTTCAGGGCGACACTATGAACCCCCTCCTCTTTTGCCTCACATTAATGCAACTCTCTCTCGACCTTCGTTATTCCGAAGGGTACTTCTGCAGCAAACTCGGATACCGAAAACATGAGGTGACTCATGTATTTTGCATGAATGACCTCAAGATCTATGCTAAATATAAAGAGCAACTAAATCTAGCTCTATGGATTGTCAAAGAGTACATTCGGGAGATTGGACTGGAGTTTTGGTTAGAAAAATGCGCCAAGGATAATTTCAAGCTAGGAAAACTTAATGGCATCCCCGAAGACCCTGAGCTCGTCGACAGAAGTGCTATACGATACCTTAGCGCTGGAGAGACCTATTCATACCTGAGCGTGCCACAAAGCCGCATTCAGGACGTTTCATATATGAAGAATCCTTTCCGATGCATATACAAACGTCTTATCAGACATATTTGGTTCTCCGAACTGTCGGCGAGGAACGAAGTATCTGAAACAAACATGCTTGCCGTCCCGGTAGTACTCTATTCGTTTGGATTGACTCAATGGACGAAGGACGATCTCAGATCCCTCGACATAGTATCACGAAAGTTTATGCACATGTACAAAAGCATGCACCTTAAGTCGTCTGTGCCGCTACTTTACATCTCACGCCGTCAATGTGGTCGCGGAATACTAAATCTCGAATAACTTCACAGCATGAGTATTCAGGGTACAGCACATATAGTCACAAATGGACGAGAACTCTTCTTGAAATCATTAGGAAACGCGAAGAAGTGAGCAAAGGAACGTTTCTGTACAAAGCTGCGGAAGAGGCTGCTGAAACACCTGGCCTTGACTTCAATATCAGGGGTCAGAAAAATGCATCAAACCTTATCCATCTCAAGTACTAACTCCTGAGTCGATATCGTATTTGCTAACGTTTGCTTTCCTCAAATCACCCGGATTGAAGTCGGTCACCGAGGGTTTCATTTTGGCATGTAAAGACGAAGTCATTTCAACTTTAGCGTACCGTGGCCTCATTTTGAGCCAAGACATTTCCGATGATAGCTGCAGAGCGTGTCATGTACACTAGGATGGGCTTCTTCAAGCTTATTGAGAATGAAAAAAATCAAATTTAAACGTAAAATGTATGAAAAAATGAATCCTTACAGTCACCAATTTTTTCATGTATGCGTCAACGGGCATTCAAGGTGAAGGTACTGCAAAAATAACTGTGCGCGGAAATAACGAAACGAAAGTGACGTCCTGTTCCGAAAAGACAATGCAATTGTAATGGAGAAAAATAAAATTAGAAGAAGAAGGTCCAAGGTGCGAAATAATCTCAAAAGAGCTGTCACTGATGTAACAGTTGCTGGGGCCTTTATTTTGACGTGCGGAAGGATAAGAATACCTTGTTTAGTGAGAAAAAAGATAAGCGTTTTGCTTACAAGGGCTATTAGAATTTTAAGGAAGTGTGTTGGAGAAGAGAATCAATCTTAAAAGCTGCGAATTCTCGTATAATATGCTCTAAAAGTTTATGTTCCTGCGTGGTTTCGTATCAAATCCAGGCATTCCTGCATAGAGGGAACGAACATTTTATAGGAAGTGATTCACAACTCCAGGACTTGACAGATGATCTTAAAGCTATCGTGGATCATGCGATCTCACAGAATGCTTTCTGTTCTCACCCTGAAAATGTTTGTCGGGCGATGCTAACAGATATGCAAACTGATATCAGAAAACTCGCCGTTAAAAGAATCCTCTAAGCATATGTTGGAATATCTTAAATATTACTGAGCCACCTCTATTGAAAAATTGTAGCGCAGAAAATTTGGAACTTTCGTCATATGATCACGGTGCAAAAACCCTGGAATTGGAACAGTTCCCTTGTCACACACAAGCGGTAGTGCGCTGTGTAAGTAGTAACCGAAGCATCCTCTCAAGTATGCGGGGATGAAAAAAGAGATGCTTACAGAAGGACGATATTTAATCAAGAGCTAAGATGCCTCATTTCTGAAAGAAGATGGATTTTATTCAAAAATTGTAATTTTCAATAATAATTAAATCAATTATTCACTTCTTATAACTTGTTTTTCAAGTAATTTTTACGCGGAATTAAAAAAAAAATTTTAATAAAAATAAGTTTTATTTTTAATTTTCCAAATTTTTTAAAATATCAAATAGGTACTCTCTTTAATTCTTCAAGCATATAGTTCTACATATGTGACGTGCGCCGAAGAAAGGGGGCTTACTCTGGAAAGCGAGATTTTTCAGGACGAGCGGTCGAAGTCGACCCGATAGACGCGACTTCTGGAGAGAGGGAAGACTAAGGAAATCTTCCCTCTCCACTTGCCACTACATTCTCATGCCTATAGCGGCGCTGCTCACGGACGGGGTATAGATGAGACGCGGAGATGTAGTGGTGAGTGGTGGGAAGTGGTTCACGGGATCTCGAGCGAAAACACTATTTCTCGGGTACCTATCAACTCAATTATTAGCAATAATAACGCTCGGAATTTTTTTTCGATGGTTTCATTAAAAAGAGCAACTCAAAAACTATCGAAAGGTGTAAAAACCTCGATTTCGATTTTTTTAGAGTAAGCCCCCTTTCTTCGGCGCTCGTCACATATAAAAAAAAATTGATTAGCATTTCGAACTCGAAAGTTCATTGCCTCACTACCCGATTCGGGTAGTGTTTCTAGGTGGATAAATACAATTTGTTTTTATTTTTGGGCGGCCTTATCGCGAAATTTTGTTTCTCTGGTTGAGAAATGACAGTCCCATTCTTTCAGATTAAAAAAAAAGTTTGTAGATTGTGAGCATCAAATTTACGTAAAACTGGAGATTTCCGTAGTATTCGATTTTTTAAAAATATATATGCTAGTCTTAGAGAAGTATCTTGTCAATAAAAATTGTAGCGTATACAAAGGACAAAACTCTCATTTTGTGACCGATTGAAAAAAAATTATTTAGCGCCGCCAAATGGCATAAAAGTATGATTACTTAGAGAGAGACAAGGATAAGAACTTAATTGTACCCCTAAACATTGTTTGTGAAGATTACAAAAATTCTGGGACTTTTCCCATACAATAGGAAAATAATGTCAATAATATCGGTTGGTGTTAACCATACCAAACTCCGTTCTTAGACTTTTGTCGATAAAATGCAAGTGATCAATTTTTTGGTCTTCACAGTCTTATAAAAAACAACACATTGTAATTCTGGTGTCAACATTTTAATAAGATCGACGTTTCGGCTCGGCTTTGAGCCATTCTCAAGATCTAAACAAAATAATTTTTAAAAATTTTTACATAAAATGAACAAAAGTTAATCAAAGTCGAAACAACGAATTGAATGAATATATATGGTAAAAACTAAAAACAATTACCTGAAGTCGATAAAAATTGTCAGAAAAACATTAATAAAAGAACTGACATCACGTCAATAAATCCGTAGTCAATTAAAACAAATCAGTTTAAAATCAAAATATCTTTAATACTCTAACGAGGTATTAAAGATCAACAACATATGTACTATATTTTTAGCAATAATTCAAACGGCAACATTTAACGACGATGACATGAAGATAACATTGAACGAACAAACGGGTGTTTGCAATAATCAAACATACAAATTCACTTTACAATTATATCGATGGTAACAGCAAAACATTTTGGAAAATAATGAGTTGTGCAACGAGTGCGGGCAATTTGTGGCACCGCAAGAGTTGCTTATACTATTTTTTTTAGAACCATCTAATAAGGAGTTGTGGAGCGAAGGACGGGGGTTTCGTGGGGGAGCCCCCCGACTGAAGAAACTATTTACAAAGAATAAAAAAAGTAAATAAATCAATAACACAAAAATTACCTTCACCTTCACTGTCAAGGTCAATATCTGGGATAATCACGTTTTTTTCATTCATTTTACTAGCCAGTTTTTTGACACTGAACGATTGCATCCGCAAAGGATCTACTGTTATATAAGTTATATAGTTATTAAAATTAATAGAAAATCGGGATTTCCCATTTCTTTATTTTTTCTTTTGAATTACAAGAGATGGTGGCAGCGTCAATTGGCATGAAGAAATATATTTTTTGCGGGAACTGCACGATTCTGGGTGGGGGTTTTTCTCATCCGCCGGACGGGAATACGCTGAAATCGACAACTTGCGCATGTCAAATGATGGCATTCCCTCTCCTTTTCCACTGTGGCACGTGAAATAAGGGGAGTCGATGTTTTTGATACGGTACGTAGTGCACAAACTCCCCGAGTGGCGCATTATCTTACAGTTTAAATTTTCCCGCAATTTTGGCTCGAGCAACTAGCGCACCTACCGACGAACAGGTTCACCTGCTTTTGTAACCTCATAACAATCATTAGTTTGATCATTCTTCATAAAGAATTGGTTTTTTGTTAAGTCGGGGGGCTCCGCCCCCAAACCCCCCGGTGGGGGCCTCGCCCCCTGCACCCCCAACAGGGCTGCGCCCTGGACCCCGCACCAACTTCGCACGCAACTTCAATCAGGTTACGTATTTTCTACGCTTTTTCTGATCTTATTGTCAAAATTTTAGTGCATGTCACGTGGTAGGTCGATTTTGAATAAAATACCGTGTGTCATTCGACGGGAACCCTTTGACGTATAACACGTGTGCTTATAGAACTCATCGACTTTAGATGCGTTGTTCTCGAATAATTTAAATATAATATTTTTAATTATTCTTGTGAGCAAAATTTTTGTTATAAGATAAAAATGTGCGTGCTTCTTTTAAACTAGGAGTCACCAACACTGTACAGTTTGTCTTTTTTTTGTGGCGAATATAAAAAATGATTGGCTCAAGATGATCTGAAGGTACCACATGAAACCTGGCGTCTTAGCGACACTTGGCTGTTGTTCTGCGCTGGGCTCGATCTCGGAGCTGAACGGGGCGCTGTGGCTCTCGCCGGAGGCTACTGTATTACGTTTCAGTGATATATTTAAATTGAATCGTTAATGAACTCTGTTCCGCACCACCATAGAGGTCGAATCGAAGGCAAGTTTTTTTTACGTGGTGATCCCCAGTAGGCCTAGTCCACTTGTCAATGAAGCATGCATTTTTTCAGTAAATAAATTAATAACCATTTTCCACTAAACCTGCAAAATTTGCCTGGCATGCATTTAATGTGGATCAAATATAAAAGCGCCCAAGTAAAGTCTATAAAAAGTTCTGCGATCCGCCTTAACATATCGCGCTTTACTTTTGTCCACAATGATAAATTACGTCCTGATTTCGACCATTAGTAGTCAAATGTAACGTTGCGTCGAATTCAGCACCTTTCTTTGTTCCCGGAAGGAAATTCCATATTAATGAAAAGTTAACTACATCAACATTTGAAATATACTTTAAAACCGACTTGCGATTTACAGGAACTGCATTTCAATTCATATTAGTATAAATTTCATCTCTAACGTTTAAAATTATACTAATTGTCAAATGATTCAGTGCTCAGGTCAAATGTTTATTTGAGGTATGGATGAAACGTCCCCATCCCCACTTATCCCCACCACTGGTTATTCTTACGGGAAATTGCATAATGCTAGACAGTTCTTAAATTTTGCGGATTAAGAATTTTCTGGAATTTCTTGTATCTGACAGCGGAGCGCGCCTAACGGGGAAACGGATTTCAATAATCTTTTGTGAGCGATGAGAGCTTAATTTGAGATGAAAAGGGCTCAAACCGTTTGCTTACGTAGAAAGCGGTTTACGAGAAAAAAAGGTTGAAAGGAATGTGCATTTTTCAAGAATTTTTTGTTTCCATTTTTTTCAATAGTTTAACCGTAAATATGCATAAATATTATAAAAACAATAATAAATATTTAAAAAAATGTATATCACAAGGATCGAAAAATTACTGTTTTTGACACAACATTATTTTTATCAATAAGTTGATGTTTGTTGCACGTAGTTAATTATTTTTAAGCAATAAATATTATCTATTTATAAAAAAGATGTATAAAAAGATCGCTTGAAAATTTAATACGGTACAAACGTGTAATGCAAATGTTCAAATACCTAAAAACTCTATTCGTTATCATCATCGCCGTCTTCGGAAATAGATTCAGTGCAAACTTTGAGATGATAATCATCGTAAAAACATTTAAAACATAGGCATCCCGCAGTACGAGAACGCGAATGTCCTCGTAGTGCCTAATATTGTATTGTTCATTTTAAATCTCAATACTTGTAACCCAACTTTCGCTTTTATATTTTTAGATACTTTTAATTTATTTTTCATGCATTGACATATTGATGCATATTTATGGTTAAACTATTGTTGTATGTATTTATTCTCTCCCTCTTACGGGTTTGAGGGCCTACACTCCCTTTACAGTACGTTACAAAACCACTTATACTACCTTAATAATACTTAATATCTATAGACTAGTATTCTACTTATATTAAATTATATGCTATCGCTTTGTGTTAACAACAGTGCTCTCGAGATTGGCTGACTATTGAGTTTCCTGGGCTTCCGTTTCCTCTTACCATTCCCGTTCACATGATTTTTAACGTTTTTTTTACTTTAATGTCCTTTTATAGGAGTGAGCGCTTGGCCTTCCCCTACTACCTACCCCTTACTTTCTCTCATTTCTTCCAGTCTCATCATCCAGCTTGCCCCTGGTCCACTTTCATCCAAGATCCACTTTATCCTGTCATCCACACTCTCACCAAATGTTTCATCCCCCGTACATCTCTCTAAAACATGCCCCCATGATTCTGTCTCGTAGTAACAGACTCTACATCTTCTTTCCTCCTCATCCATCCAGTACCTACACTCTCTCATTCCTTCTCCCATCCTAAATCGTATAACGTGCTTCCATTTACTCTCCTTCATAATCTTTCTTAAATATTCTGGTTCTCCTTCAGCCTTCACTACCTTATACCATCTGTTATACTTAGATTCCACGGTTTTTTTCCATCTTTCCTCCCCCTCCCTTATTATCAGTTCATTCTTTAACTCTTGCCATACTCTGACATCTGCTCTTCTATCGCACTATCTCCTCCTCTGTTGTCCCTCTTCCTCCCACCTTGATCCTTCTGTGTTACTTCTATATATCCTGGACAGCTCCAGCTCACTCCCATTACCCATCTCAAGAATCTCTCTTGCATATTTTCAACCATGTTGTGCTCCTTCCATCCCCAGATCTCCACTCCTTAACTGAGGACTGACCACACCAACGCATTCTATCCTTCTCTTCACCTGTAGCTCAACCCCTCCTTTCGACTCAAACCAGAAGCCTAGTTAACTAAATTCCTCAACCTGTTCCACTTTCTCCCCGAACATCTTCCATTCATATTCTTTCTTTGTCCTCCTCTTTCTGAAAATCATCACTTTCGTCTTATTTACATTTACTGTTAAGTCTCTGATTCTTACATTCTCCTCAAATACTTTCATTATGAGACTCATCCCTCTCTCGTCATCCGCTAATAATACTATATCGTCTGCATACGCTAAGGAATATACCTTGCTATTTTCCACTATCGCTCCCCCTTTTCCTTTCTTCTCCAGTTTCTCCTCTAGATCTGCCAACAAGAGACTGAATAGTAGTGGGCTCAGTAGGAGAAGGCAACAGGTGAGGACGATATTGAGAACGAGGCTTTGAGGTTTGGTGGAAAAGGGGTGAGAAATGAAATATGGGAGGTATGCAAAAAGGTGTGGAGAGGAGAGGGATGGCCTAAGGAGTGGAGGACAGGGTTGGTGGTACAGATCATTAAGAAAGGAGAGGGCAAGAAGGTGGAGAAGTATAGGGGAATCACACTTATGTCGGTGGGTTACAAAATATATACGGAGATTCTCAGAAAGAGATTAGAAAGGGAGGTGGAAGAGAAGGGGATTATTCCACACAATCAGACGGGTTTCAGGAAAGATATGGGAACAGTAGGCAACATCTACGTACTGAATTATCTAGTGAATAGGAACTTAGGGAGGAAGAAAGGGAAGTTCGTGGCCTTATTCGTAGACTTTGAAGCGGCTTTTGACTCGGTAAACAGGAAGGTGTTATGGCAGGTTATGAAAGAGAGGGGTTAATGAAGACTTGTTCGAGAGGATAAAGGAGATATTCGAAGAGACTAAGATAAGGGTGAGTATTGGGAAACAAAAAAAGGAGACTTTCTGGAGTGGATGGTTAAACTATTTCGAAGAGCAAGAATCAGAAATTAAAAAAAAGTTTGAAAAATGTACGAGGACGCGAACACATGACAGCAGACTCTGTAGCGTAGAACCTAGACTATTCCTCTATCGGTGTTTCCTCGATCGCTCCACAATTTGACCGATAGTCATTCTGCGCGGGTTTCTTTCAACCCTTTTTTCTCGCAAACAACATTCTTCTAAGCATATTGTTTCAGCTTTTTTCATCTCAAATTAAGCTCTCTTCACTCACAAAATATGATTTAAGTCCGTGTCCCCCGTTACGCGCACTCCCTTTGTGAGAAGCTGCTGTGATAAATGTGAGATTGTGAAGAATATTCTTCTTTAAAAAAGTATGATAATGGTTACAAATTTCTGTGATCAATGAACATCCAAATCTGCCCGCTGCGCGAATACATTCTCATCGCACGCTGCGCGCGCGGCTCGCTAGTTTGAGCGCGCCTAGGGCGCGCGACTGTTGGTTCTCGCGCTTCGCGCTCGATAATGTATTTACTTCGTGCTACGCGCTCGATCATTGCATTTCAATTAAAGGTCAAAGCATCGACAACTGTGATTTCGTGATTGTAAATTCTCTTTTTTTTAAAAGCTCCTTCGGCTTTAACGAACACATTCTCATCACGTATCTTGTGCTTCCTGCTCGATTTTGACCCAAATGTGAACTTTTCTACATTGTGTTCAACACTTTTATATCAAATGTATATTACATGTATTTCTGTACCTCGGACTGGGATTGCTTATTCAGATATTACAATAAAAAGTACACATTTTATTTATCATGATTACTATAATATTTGTTTCTTATTTTGCATGAAATTTTATTCTTAACTGCCCTGAAAATTGTATCATTTCAATAAATTTATATTATTACAATTTATAATATGCATCATTTTGAAAATGCTATAACTTGTCGAATTTTGATCAAAAATAGCTGGCTAACGAACTTGTCCTTTCCTTTTAAGGCTTGAAAAAGTGTGCCAAAGCTCAATCCAATCTACAGACTACAGACAGACACACACTGTGGTAAAAATAGTTTTTTCTGGCTCAGGGGGTCTCAAAATGTGGAGATTTGATGAAAACCAACCAAGTCAAATTTTACATAAAACCAATACCTTCCCTTCTAGAAATAATCAATTGAAATTAATTTAGAATGATAGGCCAAAAATTTCAATTGTTCCCAATCGTGTTTCTTAATCGTGTATGAACGATTGACAACGATTGGGTGTTTCAATCGTTCCCAATCGTTCCCGATCGGGGTTAAAAAAGCGGCCGTTTGATGGCAGCACTTTCATTCCGCGGGAATTATTTGAAAATGTATATTTAATTTTTTTTTAATAATACATTTTTAACATTATGGATTATTAAAAGAAATGAAATAAACTGTTGTAATAATTCCCGCGAGCTAAGTGTGCTGCCATATCAACATATTTTACCACAGAAAATGCCGAAGAAAAAAGTTAATAATTATTTTTGTCCAAATTAAATAATCGGAGTTTTAAATGGCTAGAAAAAATATTTTGAACATTGAACTTTTCCTACCTGAAATATTGCACCCTCGTTATTTTGTTGGTGAAAGTTCAACTATTTCGTTGAAAATCGATATTTTTCATTTGAAAATTAAACTATTTGTTTGAAATTTATGTACTTTGCGGAAAATTGGACTTTTTTGTAAAAAATAATCTTCATGGTTGAAAATTCATCTTTTCGGCATACAATTCAACTATTCTTTTTCTTTGAATGTTTTTTGGTTGGAATTTTTTTTTTCAAATGAAAATGTAACTATTGTTCCAGTTGAATGTTCAATAATTTTAGTTAAAAATTCATTTTTTTAGTTCTTTTTTTTTTGCTAAAAATTTATTTATTTGATTTTTGGTAGGAAAATGATCTTTTTTAGTTTAAATTCGTCTTTTGGTAGAAGTTCATCTTCTTGGTCTAAAATTCAATTATTCTAGTTAAGATTCATCATTTCAGTAAAAAATTCATCTGTCTGGTTTAAAATTCAACTATTTCAGTTAAATATTCACAATTTAATTTGAAAATTCATATCTTTTCTTGTTTGATTTAACATTAATTTTTTAACTTGAAATTTAATTATTTAAGTTTTGGTTGGCGATTTATCTTTTCTAGAGAAAATTAATTTTTTTGCTCGAAAATTCAACTATTTCAGTTGAATATTCATTGTTTTAGTTGAAAACTCTTATGTTTGGCTTGAAATTCAACTATCTGGTTGACAAATTGTCTTCTTGAATCAAAAATTCAACTAGTTTGTTAAAAATTGTATTTTTTTTTTTTGTACAGAATAATTATTTTTATTTGAAAATTAATCTTCTGGTTCAAAAATTCATCTTTTTGGTTGAAAATTCAAGTGTTCCAGTTGAGTATTCATAATTGTAGGTGAAAATTTATTTATTTATTTTTCAAATTTAACTATTCAGTTGAAGATTCACAATTTTATTTGAAAATTCATTACTTTGGTTGAAAATTCAACTTTTTTGTTGAAAATCCGTTTTTTTTTTTTGAAAATTAATTTTTTTAATTGAAAGTATAACTTTAATTTTTGTGTGTAGAATTGATATCTTTACTGGAAACTTTAAGTATTTTTTGGAAATTGATTTATTTTGCAATGTTTTGCTCTGTTGTGTTGAAGGATGTTTAGAATAAAAGTCATGAATTAAAATAAATGTTTGAGTTTTCCGTCAAATAAGAATTTGTTACTTTTAGTTGGCCGGGAAAATTGAAAAACTTGACCGGGGAAAACCAGGAATTTGAAATCGTCCGCCGAGTCGCCACCCTGAAAATGTCTGTGCTTGAGGAAGGGAAACCAGTTGTACAATGAAAAATTTGAAACCTCTAAAATTCAAAGATTTCAAGATTAGGCATAGCAAACCAAATTATTTTAAATATTCAAAATTAAGTATTTTAAATATCCAAAACTAGAAATTTTTGAGAATGTCAAATCAAACTCATTTATAGATTCCAAATCGTTATACTGGAAGACATTTAAAAAGCTTGGATAAGTTTTTCTACTGAAAATTAAAAGAATATAATGAGTTTCCTACAATTTATTTAGTCTGAGTTTCAAAATATTGGCGCCATCCTACGTTCTAATGATTCCAATCGTTTTCAATTGGGCATCCATTATTATGAATTAGAGGTTAAATTGTCACTGCAGCATTTTAATATTGTGTGCAGCATTTTAATATTGTGATAATTATTTACAAGCGGTTTTTTACGCTTTCAAACAAAAAATGCCAACAATATTAATTTAAAAAGAAGTAAATAAACGTTTTACAATAATATACCCGCTAAATCAAACTACTACTGCCTACTTGACAAAGACACTATATCACTGTCACATCATTAGGTGGCATGATGTTTACGTACTCCTCACCCTCACACTTTGGAGTCTTCATTCGGTATACCGCCTGAATAAATATTCAATTTTTTGTACTTGAAATTTTTGTTTAATTTTTAAAAATTTAATTTCCAACCTATAAATAACACGTGCGCGTCGTGTGTGTTACAAACGAAAACTGCAGAGGGCGCACTGCAGGCAAGTGCATTCTCTCAATTCAACCCGATTGGGAACAATTGACACAATTAGCAACAATTTAAACCGATTCAACATTTGATCACACTTAATTGTTATGAATCGTGTCCAATCGATTATTTCTAGAAGGGTTCTCATTAAGATAAGAACGTAAAAACCCGCACGTTTCATTGAGAATTAGATTCCATACATATTTGTAAAAAAAAAATTGTTTTTAAAATCTGTTTCTAAAGAAAAGTATTTTTTTCGCAATCCCCTCCCCCCTTTCAGTCTTTTTTGTGTAGTTATTTATTTAATTAAATTATCTACTAAATTTATTTATTAAGATATTTCATTTAGCTTAAATGTCATGAACAAATTTCTTAGACTAGCGTGCAGTAACGTACGTTACTTTATGTGACTCCGGTGCATTAACGCGTTTTTATGCGACAGCGTAGAGTATCGTAATGTTGTACATTACGATACAGCGGAAGATCACTCTTCACATTACACTCCGCTGTATCGTAATGTACAACATTACGATACTGTGCGCTTTCGCAACAAAACTTGTAAATGCACCGTCGACATATAAAATAATATATGCGCCAATGAGCAGAATTCGGGACTTCACGCGACTCGCTTACAATGCTCGCAGGACTTATCTCGCCTCGGCTTTGCCTCGGCTTCGATCGCCCTGCGAGCATTGCCGCTTGTCGCGTAAAGACCCTCATTATGCACCTCGGCGCATAATATACTATTGCATTGCAGTTACCCAAAAATTGTAACACGTTAAAGATTTAATTTAAATTTAAATGTGCCACTGAAACGTAGTCTAGAAGCCGCTAAAAGAACCACAGCGCCCGCGGAGCATGAAGCTTGATCGTCTGGGTGATCCAGCGCAAAACAATAGCCAAAGGTCGCTAAGACGCCCTTCAAATCGTCTGAAGCTAAATGATTTTAAATAGCATTAGTTATTCTCTCAACCTCGTATTCATGTATATTGCTATTTTATCTAATTTTGGCGATGAAGAAACCATTAAAAGCATTCTATCATATATTTTCCCATATTGTATGGGAAAGGTCTCAGTTTTGTCCTGTATATTAGCTACAATTTTCATTTGTAAGATATTTCTCTAAGACTA
>CAKNXH010063893.1:2719-33311 GCA_932178445.1 Andricus quercusramuli
CCCCCCCCCCCCAGTTGTTAACGAGGTTGTACTGAAGGGCCTACATATAATGGCCCAAACTTGGTAACTTAGCTTATGGATGGCCCATGCTGGATAAGACGAGTGTAATTAATTTCCAGCGCTTGCGAGAGAGGCAGACACGTCGCCATCTCGGGGCGAAATTATTAAGGTGGTTAATTCGAAATTGAAGATTTCTCGTAACCCTTCTCTCTTCAGAACAAGAGCCTTCACCTTTAATGTAACGCTTCCTTTTTTCCAACCCTTACATGTACTCGCGTGCACTTGCTTATGCGTTTCGCTCAGCTTGTGAAGCCATGCGACTACTTGTAGCATGAGACTTGGCGTACCATAAATCATATGTACTTACTTTATAGTATCTCGTTACAGATGAATGATGTCGAGGCGTATGATTCGAGGATCAATTAAAATTTAAATACTAAACTGCTCGCACTATATGTACGGCACTTTCCGGGGAGAAGGGTCCAATTAAGCTCAAAGTCGTTATAATTATGAAATATAAATACTACCGCTTAAATTTATGCTGATTCGGACAGTACATTAAATCTGCACGAGACTCTGAGAAATTGTATTTCGTGTCAGAGGCCGTGCACTGTCAAGATAATAGTCCTAGGACCAGTCATGCCTTGTAGACTCGAGCTACGAACATACCTTTCGTGATGCAATGCTCCGAGACACAAATCTTTACTGCCCGAATTTTTACACTTTGTTATTTATAACCAGGAGCTTTTTGAACCTGAAAAACAGATTCGAGGAGAATAACTGCTGATAGGAGAGAACAAGGGAAATGTGTAAAAATGCATAAAAATGAGAATGAAAAAAAGTAAGGGGCCATTCAAAAACTACGTTAACATTTTTCAATATTTTTTGATTCATTTAATCAAACCTTCCTCAATTTGGAAATTGCTAATACAATGTTCTAATCAATTGTCCGGCTGTGTGCATGTGTGGATGTTTGAATGTTGGATGTCACACTTTTTTGTGAACACGATAACTAGAGAATGGTTGCAAATAAATTGATGTAATTTGTAGGGCTTATTTTCCTCACTAATATCTTGGAACTGATCAAAGGATTTCTGAAAATATTCATTGCATTTTTTTTAGCACTCAATAATATTTTGAAAATCGGTTTTTTATAGTAAATCTTTTTTCTGCAGCACAATTCAAAATTGATGCAAGATATATAAAAGATTTCTTGGTTCAAGACGAATCGATTGAACCATAGCATTTATACATGTTATTGAAGATTAAGGAAGCTATGGTGATCTATAATATTTGAAAACACGATTTTTTATAGTGAAACTTTTTTCACTAAGATAATTCAAAATTGATGCAAGAACGAAAAAGATTCCTTGATTCGAGGCAAATCGATTGATTCTATAATATTAATACACTCTATTGAATATTAAGGAAGTTATGCTCATTTTTAATATTTGAGTCATCTGTTTCAAATAGAACAACTTTTTTCAACGATGTAATTCAAAGATTACGCATGAATAGAAAAGACCTATGGATCACAAATGTTCAAATAGAGTAATTCTGACCATTTTTGTAAAGAAATCATAGAGCTGGAAAAGGGATAGGGCGCGACAGGATTTTTCCCTTCCTTTTTCCTGCTCGAAAAGTTATCATTTCGAATACAAAATTTGATTTGTCTGATTTGTCTTTGTATTTAAAAATTTTTTGTAATATTTTGTAATTTTGTATTTTCTGTAAATTTCTATTTTTAAATTGAGCAAAATGAAAACTTTGGTTCGTCTATTATTGAAAAAGTAACTGAAGCTTCCTCTATGAGGAAGCAAATACATTTGCTAGCGGAAAGCAAAGTGCTCGTGAAATGAGTGCCATATAATTATAAATACAAAAAAAGTGGAAATACTCGAGATCGAATTCACACCTAGTTGTCTGCTATTTGGAAGAAACTTCCCTTTTTTTCGTCTCTCCACTTGAATATTAATTGAATTATTAGAAATATTTTTTGCTAAAAGTTAGTTCTTTTTAATTGGAAAGTATACTATTATACTTTTTGATCAGAATTCATCTCTTTTGTTTAAAAATTCGGCTATTTGGTTAAAGATTGAACTATTTTTTTGAAAGTACATTTTTCCAGTTGAAAAATTCATTTTCTTGAATTGAAGTTTAGCTAATCTATTTTGACTGAAAATTGATTTCTTTTAGTTGAAAATTCAACTATTAATTTTCATTGGGAATTTATCTTTTTTGTTCGAGAATTTAACTATTGATGAAAGGCTAAACTACTGTATTGAAAATTGATTTTAGTGGATGAAAATTCATTCTTTTTTGTTCAACAATTCATGTTTTATATATAAAGTTAGTTATTCCATTATTGGTTGAAAATTAATATACCATATTTTTTAGATGAAAATTCAACTGCTTTTTGCAAATTTATCTTTTCAATTCAAAATTAAAATATTTTTTCTTAAAACATTAACCAGAACATTTTACGTTTATATTTCATCTTCTGTTAACATCGACTATTTTTATTCAAAATTTAAAACTCTTTAAATTCTCTTTACACTTCGGCTCACTTTTTAAGGGTGAAACAAGGACGAGTTCGTTAACCACCTACTTTGGCAGGAAATTGAAAAAGTGAGATCATTTTCAAAAAATTTTAGACCATATTTTTAAGATTCAAAAATTCTATATGCAGCTGTTCATAGCACCCAGAAAATCGAACAATTGATTCCAATGACTTTCTTTGATAAACAGAAAATTGTCAGAGTAATAGAATTTCAAAAAACCAAGAAGCGAACGAAAATTGACATTTTAAGTCAAACAAGGAACGATATGAAAAAAATGAGGAAAAGAAAAACGATGCTTTTTGAAAGCCCTAGAAAATTATCATGGCCACTTTTTGAATATTCTTGAATAATCGAAAATTTGAAGTTTGACCGCACAAACAATTATGAAAAATCAAAAATTCAATTTTGCAGCTAAACTATACAAAATACGTAAAATAAAAAATTACATTTTTGGACAAACGACACAAGCTACTACGAAATTTATGAGACAAAAGTTGTTTAACTAAAGAAGAGCTACAAATTTGTTATGAATTATTTTTTGTTAGAACGCATAGTTTTTCGCTTATTCGTAAAAAACTATATTAAAAATGAAAAAATTCAATTGTTGGACAAATTACATAAGCTATGAAGAAAATGTATAAAAGAAAGTTGCTCTCTAAAAATGAGTAAAAACTCATCCAAGTTTCTCATCAATAATTTCTTGATAGGACGCGTAGTTTTTGTTTTAATCTTAAAAAATATCCTTCAAAATGAAGAAAAATTCAATTTTTATGAAAAATGACAAAGCGTATAAAAGGAAAATCAATAAACAAAAAATGGTGATCGAAAAAAGATCTGCAAATTTGTTTTTAATCAGTTTTCGATAGGACCAGTAGATTTTCTTTTAATCGTAAAGGGTAAGATAGAAAATGTTAAAAATTAAATTTTTGGGAAATCGAAACGAGAGAGAAAAGCAATAAGAAGACAAAATTTCTTCAACCAAAAAATATCTACGAATTTGTTATAAACTCTTGTTATAAACATATATTGATAATAAAAAAATTGAATCTTTGGAAAAGGGGCACAAGCTACAATATTATAACTTTGAATTGAATTCCATTCAACAAAATTTTCCGCCCAAATTGTATCTGCAAATTCACTTGGGACCATCTTACGCTAGGATGTGTATTTCAAGTTAAAATTAAAGATTGACATCATTGAGAATAAACTAATTAAATTTATGGAAAAACGACACAAGTTGCGATAAAATGTTTAATAATATACTTTTCATACAATAGAGTTGAACATATTATAAAAAAGTTCGCATTTTTGACCAGATCGACTGCAAAGTACGAGATATGTCATGAGAATGTGTTCGTTAAATCCAAAGGAGCTTCAATAAAAGAGAATTCACAATCACCAAATTCCAGTTGTCGATGCTTTGTCCTTCAACCTTAGAAGGCCTGAGTTCAAATGAGGGGGAAATACAAGGATTAGACGCGTACCGCTAAGTAAATAAATTATCGAGCGCGAAGCGCGAGTACCAACAGTTTGCGCCTTCAGCGCGCTCAAACTTGAGTCTTTTGGATCGAAAATTCACCTATTTGTTTGAAGATGTAACTTTTTCCTGTGAATTTTTTTTTTTAATTTCACGATTCAGTTGGGAATTCATGATTTTAGGTTCAGAATTTAACTACGAAGTTAAAAACTCCACCATTCTGTTTGAAAGTTAATAATTTTGATGAATACTCAACTACTCTGATAAAAGTAATCTTTTTTGTTTAAGAATTCAACTGCTTTACTAAAACAATTCGTCCTTCTCGCTTCAAAATTCATCTCATATGGATTCTATGGATTAGAAATCATGGTTGAAAATTCAACTGTCTTGTGGAAACTTTGTCTTCTTGTCTTGAAAATTCGAGTATTTGGTTAAAAATGTAACTGATTGCGGTTGGAATTATTTCCTGTTTGTTTCAAAATTCGACTATTGCTTCGAAATTTTGTAATTTCAAAGTGAAAACTTAACTATTTGGTTGAAAATGCAACTGTCATTTAATGAGTTTGATCTTTCTTGTTTAAAACTTCGGCCACTTGGTCGAGAATTCCCCTACTTGGTTGAATGTTGAACTTCTTCGTTAAAAATGTATTGTTTGTTTTCCCAAAGATCTATTATTTCTGATGAAAATTAAACTCTTCTGTTGATAACTTCATTATTTTGTTAAAAATTAATTTATTTCGTTCAAAATTCAACTGTTTTGTTGACAATTCGTATTTTTGGATAGAAAATTCAACTCTCTTCTAAAAAATCCGTCTTCTTGGCTTGAAGACTCGACTATTTGTTTGAAAATACACTTTGTTAATGTATATATTTTATTTTTCATAATAAACAACAATTATAACAATTATAATGAATTGAACAATTATGCTATATGGAACAATTATGGACAATTATAATGGTAATTCGACCATTTAGTTGGACATTCCACTTTGTAGATTGAAAATTTAACTATTTGGTTGAAAACTCGTTTCTTTTGCTTAGGAAATCAACTACTTCGCTGCACATGCATATATTGGCATAATTTTATTGTTGTAGAGAGTCATCTTTCTCGATTGAAAATTCAGATTTCAGGGTTCAAATATCAATTTTTTTCAAGAACTTCGTATTCTCAGCTCAAAAACTAAACTCTTCCGTTAAAACTTCATCTCATTTAGCGGAAAATTAATATTTTTTGATTGAAAATTCGACTATTACCTACATATCTATACCTAGACCTACATTAATTTTACTTAAATGAATTTATTCCTCTTTACTTTATGTGTGACTATATTTTGTTTCATATCAGGCGTTCATCATATGAAGTTGAAGACCATTTTTTAACCTAAATGGGGGGGGGGGGGGTCGTATTTGCGACGTCACTTTGGGTTTTTCAAGCTTTGTGTGATAATCTGTGATGAAAAAGGGGGCCCTGGTCCATGGCAATGACATCCCCTCTGAAGTACTCCCCATAGGAAGCCACAACCTTCTTCCAGTGATCCTCCTACTTTCAGAAGCACTCCTCAAAGTCCCCTTGCGGAATGTCTAACAGCTGTTTTGTCACATCCTATTTTGTTTCCTCTAGGTCTTGAAATCTCTTCGTCTTTGGGGATACTTTAATTTGGCAAACAGCCAGGAATCACATGGAGCCAGGTTAGGACTATATCGGGGCTGTCGAATTTGTGTAAGGCCGCTGTTCACCAGAAATTGCTGAATAAACTGCGTTCAATGGGCAAGTGCGTTGTCAAGATGTAGAGGACCGTATGACCACTTTTCCACTAATCAGGCGATTTCTTCGCTCAAAATTTCCTGAATCAAATTTTTGAGAATCCCGAGATCTTCCCGTATCTCTCTCCCCGTTAAACGAAGATTTCTGTTAATTAATCTCGGAAGTGAGAAATTTTAACGTTGATTTTTGAAGTGAATTTGTAATCTATTTCTAGATCATTCTTGTAATCTAGGATATATTATAATATGAATGTCGGAGGAGAATACCGAAGTAATGTTTCATGAAATTCCATGTGAAATTTTTGCAGTAAGAAAACTTGACACAGTATATCAGCGTCAGGTGAATAGTCGCCTATAAATCGTTCCAGAGCGGCCAGAAGACAAAGACTCAGCCTTTACTATCGAGCGGCGTATAAACTGGAGCCCTGTGGAAATTAAATCTTCTCCATACAAGCATATTTACAGTGGGTATAATATGGAGATGTATGCCGGGCGTAAACCAGTGGGGAGTCCTCGACGCTGATGCGATTCAATGATTTTATGCGTGCTCATGCGGCCGACATCATTGTAAATATCACCAGCTATACGGCCTCATAAACTACCCCGTATTAGGTCGAATCCAGAGCTCCATCTTAATCTTTTCATTTAACCCTTTCTTTTCCCCCGTACTTACAAATTCTCCTCCAAAGAGTGAATTGCTCGCTTTATGGATTTTAACGACTGGGAAACAAATCCTAAAAATTCATTTCAGCGGATTATACCGGATTACTTTGGATTAAATCGACACACAGACTTAATTTAGTTTACCAAACATTACTTCGGATTACCTGGATTGCGTAAAAATATGGTGGTATTCCACCTAAACTAGATTCACATGAATTTTCAACCAAAAAGATTAATTTTCTACCGAAAAAGACGAATCTTCAACAAAATAAATCAATTTTGAACAAAGTAGTTGAATTTCCAACAAAATAGTTAAATTTTTAACCAAAAATGTACATTTGTAACTAAAATGATGAAGCTTCAACAGGAATAGTTACATTTTTAGTTAAAACACAAATTTTCAATTTAAAAACAATGTTTTTCCAACAAAATAATTGAATTTTCAAACGAACAGATGAATTTTCAACTCAAAGAATTGATTTAAAAAAAGTAATTCAACTTCCAACCATGTTGCTGAATTTTTGAATGAAAAAAGGTTACACCAGACCCGCGGTTTAAGGCCTTGCGGTTTAGGCCTTTCTAGAACTGCTGGCCCACACAGTTTCTCAGCTCGCGGGGTCCAGGAAAGGTTGTCACGCATGCGACACTACCTGAGCTTGCAGGTCAAGTGAAAGCAGTTAGCTCGCGAAGATAATTAGAACAATAAGGTCAGGAATTATGAATAACAGAACAAAATATCGTCAAAAACAAGTAATAAGATGGTTTTGGAGGCTGCTCTAATGGAATGGTTTGGGAGAGCGAGAGACAGAGGCCGCAAACGTCCGCAAACGTTTAAAGTAAGCGAGCAGGAAAAACATTATTTTTACTTGTAACGGATTGTTCATATAGTAGTATTTTTTCAAGGGACCCTGCACCAAATGTACGGAAAAAGCCTTATGATAAGAAATTCGAAAAAAAAAATTTTCTTCGTCCCCTAGCCAAAAGTACATCTTCCCGGCCGCATTTCTGTCCGGGAACAGTGGCTTTTGTGGCTTGCTAGAGTTAACGCGAGCTCCGATTGGCTGCGAGATTTTTGTGGCTCGCTGACGTAGCAACCTGACGTAGCAACACTCAGTATTGTGTTATTGTGTACTTAGCCTCTGAAAAATATTCATTTTGACAGGTAAATGGAAAAAAGAGAGCGTAGGTGTGTTCAACCTCAAAAACGAGGAAGAAGTATTACGAAAAAATATGTAATAAACAAGATGTGTTTTTGATACCCGCCCCGACCAGCAAAACCTCGGCTCCGCCTCGGCTTTGTAAAAGTCGGGCGGGCAACCGAATCCCATGCATCCGCTCAGCTGACCGAGAGCAGCAGCAGCGCTACGCGAGGTGGCCGGGAGCACATGCTGAAGCAGGCCACAAAGGAAAAAGCATCCGAGCTAGCAGCCGACAACGCATTTTATTGAATAACATTAATTATTAAACGTACTTTCGGCTAGGGATGAAGGAAAATAGTATACGACACACGGCCAGATATATTGGATGCCCTGGCCTTGGGTCGTAATATACTGTTTCTTGTATTTTCGAACCTGCAAACTAAAAATTCGAAAGGAAAACGTCAGAAATATGGACAGTCTTTAGACAAACACTTGTCCAAAGTTTCGATTTTCACATGTATTTTAACGGAAAAATGCTTATTTTAGCAAAATATTTTTTTTCCTCAAAAATGCTTTGATAGATTTGACTAACACTTTTATATTTTGACGATCAGGCGTACCGAATCAAGGGATTCATACCCACGAAGTAGAAATATTAACGATTCTTTGGGTACACATCATGTTTTTGGGGGTGTTTTTGTACCCTAAACATCCAAGTAACATATTTAAATCATAATTTCTTAGTAACTAAAAACAATAGAGATTTTTATTCAACTGCTACTGATTGAAACGACTTTCCAATAAGTGGAGTAAGCGTACATAGCAAGAATATGTTTTGAAATAATTTAAGGGGATGTTTACCATCTCTTAAACAATGAGTCTGAAGTTCCTAACGCATTAATCAATAACGAAAAATAATTTTATTTTTAAATGCATGAAAGCTGCTATTTTATGACAGAAAATAGTCGCGTAGAACCCTAAAAACTTCTTAAGGCACTTTCAACACCTCATCAGACATGAAACTCACCCAAGCTACCCCTAAATATTTCAAAATTCAACAAAACTAACCTAATTCAAAAATCCGCCCAGTTTTTGCTGATAATGATTTCAATTGATGCGAAAGGGCCACATATAAAGTCTCAACCCTTCAGCACATGTAGAACTCATCCCAGCCACCCCCGAATATTTTAAAAGTTTAATAAAATCACCCTAATTCAAAAATACGCCAGGTTTTTCTGATAATGTTTTCAGTTGATGCCAAAGAGACAGAAAAGTCTCTCAATCCTTCACCACATACAGAACTCACCCCAGTCACCCCTGAATATTTTTGAAATTCAATATAAACAGCCCCATTCCAAAATAAGCCAGAATTTTCATGATAATTTTTTCAATTGATGCGAACGGTTCACACAAAAAGTCTAAATACCTCAGTATATGTGGAACTCATCCAAGTCTGAATGCTTCTAAATATTTTAAAAATTCAATGAATTCAAAAAAGTAAGAAGAAAGGACAGTTTTTAGATACGCACTTATCAAAGTTCCAATTTTTACATGTATTTTAATGGAAAATGATCATTTTAGTAAAATGTCTTTTTTTCAACCTCTATTTTTGTCTAAAACTTTTATATTTTGACGATCAGACTTACCAAACTGAAAGATTCATATTGAATTTTAACAATATCTAGGAGTGACTAGGGTGAGTTCTATACGTGCTGAGGTTTTGAAACATTTTTTTTGCCCCTTTGGAACAACTGAAAACATTTTCAGAAAAATCCTGTTGTACTTGGAAATTATGGTGATTTTATTGAACTTTAAAAATATTCCGGAATGGCTGGGGTGAGTTCTACATGTGCTGAAGGGTTGAGACTTTATGTGTGCCCCTTTGGCATCAATTGAAATTATTATCAGCAACAACTGGGCGGATTTTTGAATAAGGTTGGTTTTGTAGAATTTTAAAAATATTTAGGGGTAGCTTGAGTGAGTTTCATATCTGATGAGGGGTTGAAAGTGCTTTGAGAATTTTTCAGGGTTTTACGCGACTATTTTCTGTCATAAAATAGCAGCTTTCATGCATTTAAAAATACAATTATTTTTCGTTATTGATTAATGCGTTAGGATCTTCAGACTCATTGTTTAAGGGATGGTGAAACATCCCCTTGAATTAGGTCAAAAAATATTCTTGCTATGTACGCTCACTCCACTTATTGAAAAGTCGTTTCATACCGTAGCAGTTGAATAAAAATCTCTATTGATTTTAGTTACTAAGAAATGATGATTTACATATGCTACCTGGATTTTTACGGTAAAAAAGCACCCCCAAAAACATGGTGTATACCAAAAGAATCGTTCATCTTTCTAGTTCGTGGGTATGAATCTTTTGATTCGGTACGCCTGATCGTCAAAATATAAATTTTTAGTCAAATCTATCATAGCGTTTTTGAGGAAAAAAAACATTTTGCTAAAATAAGCATTTTTTCATTAAAATACATTTAAAAATCGAAACATTAGACAAGTGTTTGTCTTAAAACTGTCCATCTTTCTGACATTTTTCTTTCGAATTTTTAGTTTACGGGTTCGAAAATACAAGAAAATTATTTTCTTAGAATTTCTTATCATAAGGCTTTTTTCTGTACATTAGGTGCGGGGTCCTTTGAGTAATGTGTATTTGATAACACAATAGATGAAATTCAACAAATACTTTCTACAACGAAGAAAAATCCAACAGAAATATTTAACACGGACCTGACTTTACATTTGGTTTCCCCCTATTTAGGGTCAAGGCTAAGTGCAGGCAACCCCCGACACTAGATTTAATTCGAAGTCTTGGTGTACCTTTTATGAAAATAGTTACAATTTGAACAAAATAATTTAACGTTTAAGCACACAGTAGAATTTTTAACTAAACGAGAGAATTTCCAATCGAAAAATATATATAATAACAAATTTTTTAATGAAAAAGAATCGACCTTTAACCAAAAATAGTTGTGTTTCCTTATTAAGTTTTATTAATTCAGTTTGCATCCAAGCGAAAAATCGAGAAAAAGGGTAGTTTCCTGAAAACTGAAAAAAAATAATTGGTCAAAAAAGAGAGAAAACGGAAAAAAGGTGAAGGAATGTCCAATTTTCACGTTTTTTGAGAAATAAGAGCTAATAAAATCCTGAATTAATTTCACAAAGAACATTAAAAAACGTATACTTAAGTATTTTGATGCGATTATGATTTTTTTCTCTATCTCAGCAAATACAGAGTATTTTAGAAAATGTTCCGAACAACAGTTCTAGCTAGTTTAAAAATACATCTTTTCTGTATCATACTTTTTTTTGCCTAAAGACATTATTTCTTGAGAAAAATAGGATTCCGTTGGAAACACTATTAAAAAAAGAAGAGTTACAGATATGCGTTCGGTCACGCTTGTCCCCTTTTCCAGGTTTAAGTTGGGGGGGGGGGGGCTATCTTTTTTCTAGTTTGAAAAACATTTCCGTTCTTGTCAGGAAATAAAAGAATAATCAAAAATTTTTGTTAAATTACTAATTTTTTTCAGCGTTTCGAGTATCGAGATAAGAAGAAATTGGTATCGAATACAGATTTCAGTAATGTTAAATAGTAATGGATTTGAATCATTTTAATAAATTCCACTAACTCGTGATTAATATTATTGCCTAACAGTTTAATTATTTCAAATATAAGAATAGTAAATATTAAGAATTAATATAATTGACACTAAAATTATAATATGTTAAATAAGTTTTGTTTCATGAATAACTTAGGAATGTTTATGAAATTTGTTTGATTTAGAATGGTAACTTTTTGAACTGGAAATGAAAAAGGGGAAATTCAGTTACACACTGGCCCTTTTCCAGCTCAATGCCAATTGAGGAACAAATATTAAAGTAATAAATAACAAAAACATTAATTGAAAAATGCATAACTTGGCTATTCCTCAAAATATTCATACATTTTTAGGGTAGCTACGGATGAAGATTGATGCCAATTAAGGAAAAATATTAAAGTAAAAATAAAGAAATAACAATTTTTATCTATAATAATCTAATAGAGATGAATATAACATAGAAAAGTGCGTGCTTCGGAAAATTTTTATTGAATGGGAAGCACGAGATACATTTTGAGAAAGTGTTCCTTGAAGCCGAAAGGAGCTTTAACAAAAAATAATTCAGAATCATAATTCACAGTTGTTGTTGAAATCACCTATGAAGTAGTCCGGTCGCTGCGGCTTATGCGTTCAACACCCCTTTTTTAATCCACAAAATGTAAGAGAAATGTATTTTTTATTAAACCACAAAATTCCGAAATTCTTAGCGGTACAGATTTTAAATAATCTATATTTAAAAACAGCACTTTTAGCATAGAGACTTATGGAAGGCTGTTGCGCGGGCTTGAAAAATCTCAAATTTTGACGGTCCCACACTTTGAATCCATTCTTGCAATACTCAAGTTTAAAAAGTGACTTCAATATACTTGTTTACGGTGAGCCACGAGGATGTGCCCATTCATCGGGCAGATTTAAAAAAAAAAGGTAGATCCGAAAAATTTTTTGAATCAACTATACTTTTATTTCATTAACAAAATATTCGTAAAATACCAAAGTACGTGCGACACATTTTTTTCTAGCATTTGTAATGAAATAATTGTATATGAATTATCTTTTGTTCGATTAATAATACAACAGTGTTTATAAAAATCAATTAAATGAGCATGAATGCAGCGAGGAATCTATACAGGGTTACGTAACAAAAATGTAATCTCTCCAGGCTAACTGAATCTATGAATTGAAATTTAAGTTACAAAAATAAACTTCGATATGCATTTTCTATGCAATTATCTCCCAAATTCAATCATAATTTGACAGAAGCATGAAAAAAATAATATTGTTCGATTGAGATGAATCGATGAGTGAATTGAAAGAAGGATTTTATATAATACTAAGAATTACGGCATGACTAAGAGTCACAAAAGCCCTTTAGAATGAGTCGTGGACTCCCTCTGAGTCTTGGAGAGGAAATATACACCTTGAAGTAATGATGCAATTATATAGCAATTCGTTATAATTATTGGCATCTCACTCTCTCTGACTGAACAACTTCAGGTGTTTTTCATCTTATTTTTATTGTTGTGTGGGTAGAAGCGGCGCTACCTGTAAGGTTAAACCGCAAACTCGCCTTGTGCAAGCTGAAAATTGCGACTCGGCGTCACATTTTGACTTAATTAGTGAAAGAAATTGCGCAGCGAGCAGTCATGATAGACGTGTCAAGTGGAACTGAAAATGTAATTAATTGTGCTAAGATTATTGTTAATTACCTTTACTGGGTGCTAAATGCTTGAGAATCGTATAAAAGCTAGAAAGTCGTTTTTTATTCAAGATATTTCAGTACAGACTTCACAACCCAAAATAGAGGAATAACAGGAGAATGAATTCTTATTAATAAAATTCATTTTTGTGATACATTAAATTCAATATGAAACACTTTTAATTCTTAATATTTTCAGTCGATATATATACTGCATTTTCAGCAACAAAAAATTAATTTTTAAATAAACATTCGAATTATCAATCGAATGGTTAAACTTTCAAGCAAGAGAAATCACTTTTTCACAAAATAGATGAACTTTTAATGAAATTGTTAAATTTTAAAGTAAACAAAAAATTGTTGATAAGACAGTTGAATTTTCAACCAAATATTTTACCAAATAATTGAATTTTGAATTAGGAGAGATCAACTTTTGAACAAATATTTGATTTTTCAACTAAAAAGGATACATTTTTCACCGAAAATGGAACAGTTACATTTTCATATTAAACAATAATTTTCAAGTCAACATAAAACGAATTTCCTATCGAATAGTTGAAACTCAATTTCAAGAACAACAAAAAATGAATTTTCAAATGTATGCATGCATTCTGAACAATGTTGTTAAACATTAAAGCAAAAAATACGACTTGTCTAGAAAAAAAGTTGAAGTTTCAATCTGAAAACATGATTTTCCAATTGAAAAGATGATTTACAACCAGAACAAATTAAATTTTCTATCTTATAGTAGAAATTTTTAACCGAAGAATATTAATTTTCAATTTTATGAATTTTCAAACCAAAAATACGAATTTGCGAAAAACACACACAAAAAGACAAATTTGAAGAAAAATACATGATGTTTTCACCAAATAGTTAAACTTCAGTCTAAAATAAATGAATTTTCCCCCAAATATTCGTATTATAGCTGAAAAATATCAATTTTCAACAAAAATTGGAATAGTTAATTTTTCAATTAAGAAAATTAATTTTAAACCAAAATTAGAGAATTTTTCTACCAAGTAGTTGAATTTTCATCTCATGAGGAAGGAATTTTCAACCAACAATTGAATACATAAATTTGAGACAAAAACTTAATTTTCAAAAAAAAAATGATTTTCCAACAAAATACATGAATTTAAACAAATTTTCAGGAATTTAAAGCCAAAAAAAAACAGAATATCTAAAAAGAAGTTGATTCTTCAATCCATATATATGATTTTGTAATTAAAAGAGGAAATTCAATTAAATATTTTGATTTTTCCCCAATGAATATTAATTTTTATCCAATCATTTGCATTTGCGAAGAAATACTTCAAAATATGAATTTCCAACAACAAAAATGAATTTTAAACCAAACAGTTGAATTTCTACCAAACTGTTAAATTTTCAAGACAGAAAGATAATTGTTTACAAAAAAGTTGAATTTTCAAACCCAAAATGTGAATTTTCAACAAAAGAGTAAATTTTTCAATACATTGTTAAATTTTTCATGAAATAGTTTAATATACTATCAAAAAGAAATTAATTATCAACGAAGCAGTTGACTTCTCCACCAAAAAAGACCGAATTTGTACCAGGAATAAAAAAAAAATTTCAAGCAAAAAGTTGAATTTTCTATGAAACAGTTGAATTTTTAACTCAAAAATAATAATTTTGAACCATATCCTTGAATGTTATGCCCAAAAAGATCAATATTCAACAAAAAATGTATTTGTTGAGTTTTAAGTGGAAAAAATAATTTTCGAGCAAATAAAACGAATTTCCAACCGAAGAGATGAATGTAAACAATAGAGAATAAAGAATTATTAGGAATAAAAATTAACTAATTAAATTAATTATTTGATTTAACTTTCTATCAAAGATGAATTTTTAATACCAAGAATCACAGCGGTGAAGGAGCTTAAAAAAGAGGAAATGGCGTAATTTTGTACGAAAAAGGGGGAAAATAGGGGAAAGATTAAACATTTATTTTTACATGAAAAAAGAAAGAACAATCTCTTTATAAGGAATGTCATATCTTGAAATAATGTGAAATGACTTTATACCGTTTCCTGCTATCAAACATAAGCAACCCCGAGAAATAATACAATTTGTTGAATATTTGATATGCGTATTATTGAAATCGTTTTTATAATCAAGAATCTTCCCTCTGCGAGAAATCATAATTGATAATTGAATCGTGACACTTATAAGTGTAATTATGTATATCATTCCAAGATTTATTATTCCATCCTCACTATAATTAATATTTTGAACTTATTTAGTTATTATTTGTGTTATTATATATTTTTCGATTTTTCAATTTGTACTTTCTTTATATCAAAGTAATTTATTCAAGTGCTTCAACATGAAACAAACCCATTTTATTATTATAGCTATAAGGGGTCATCCATAAATCACGTAACACGTTTAGGGGGGTGGGTGGTCTAACCAAGTGTGACATAATGGCGCGAAAACCAAAAGAAAAAGTAGAAAAAAGCTTGACATTTGGGGGGGGGGGGGGTGGAGGTAAAATTTTCGGTTATATCAATTGCAATGCGTAATTATGTTAGTTGAAATATGTATAGCTTTTACTACGCGTGGTAGCATACTCTAATTTTGAATAGAATAATTTCGTAAAAAAAAATATTTTTATTACAGTTCATATGTATATTCACTAATTTCAGAGAATTTTCCCCGTAATTCAAATATTTTACACTGGAACTTGGAATTGAGAAAGGTCTCCCACAACCTATTGCCCGCCTGCTTGTTTCTCACACCTCACTAAGCAGGCATCCCTTGCTTCGCACATCACGAAACCACCGTGGCATCAATTCTCGGAATGGCGTAAATCCGGGTTGCTTCAATTCAAGTTCTAGTGTACTTCCAAAAATCGTATATATAAAGAGGAAGGGAAACAAGGGGAAGTTTTTCAATAATAGAAAAAAAAGGTAAATTTAAAAAAAAGAATAGGAAACGCAGGAGGGAATAGGTAGGCGGTGTTTCCTGTCAGTAGAACATGTTTGTTAATGAAGTTGGAATAATAAAAATAAAATTATTGAGACTCTACTTTCCGGGTCAGGAGAAGCGGATCAATTCAGATCTGCGCATTTAAAAAATAAATGTCGCCTCGGAGTTAATAAATAATACTTATATGGTCTTAAGATTATTGAAAGATACTGAAATTCAAGAATTAAGAATAAATTTGGTGAAAAAGACGCAGCGCGGAACACTTATATAAAGAAGAATGTAAATAAATTCCTGCTGGATGATTGAATTATTGCTCGAGCTGGAAGAGAATTTTGAATTCGTTGTGGAATTTTTACCTTTTATTTTGTATTTTGCACGTTACGAGTGTGAAAACGACTCCAGGCTGACAGTCTCATATAAATTTTTTACCGCTTCGCTGCATGATACATGGTCACTTATATGGTGCGGGACAGAAACTACAAGTTTGTTTAATTATAAAATATTAATTTAACTCTGGTTAGTCATCAAATTTTGTGTTGATAAAAACGAGTTATCAATCAAATTTAAAAAAACAGATGTTTACACATTTATAAACAACATGTCATTACATGAATATAAGAACATAATTTTTCCAGGTACCTAAGATTAGTCCATTAGTTTCAATACGTGATAATACGTGATGCAAAGAAGTTTAAGACACAAAATAAGAATGAAATAGGCTAGAAACGGGTACAGTGATATCGGAAAAAATTCTGCACTATATTAATATAATATACATACGAGGGGGGAACAACTTCTAAAAATGCTGTCCAGCAGCAGAGGTGGATTGCTCCGTGTTATAGTGGATTATCCTGGATTACCTCTATGTACAGAATTACTATGGATTACCTAAGATGACCCCGAATTGCATAGGATTACTCTAGATTACATTAAACTATGGTGAACTACTCTGCGTAAACTAGAGTCACGCGAATTTTCAACCAAAGAGGATTTTTTAAACAAAATTCTTCTATTTAAAAAAAAAAATAAAATTTCAATCAAATAGTTCGATTGTCGACCAAACACATTAATTCTCCACCAAGGATAATTTTCTACTACAAAAGATGATTTTTCAAAGAAAATAAATAAATTTTCAATAAAGTACAGGAACTTCCAACTAACAAAAATAAATTTTGAACCACATACTTGATTTTTCAGCTGAAGATGTTTAATTGTTCGTTTGTAATTGGATAGTTGAATTCTCATTTCAGAAATTCATTTTTAAAAAATAAAGAACAAATTTCCAACAAAAAAGTTAAGTTATCATTCGAAGAGTTGAATATTTACAACTATAAGAATGAATCACCACCTGAAATTGGTAAATTTCCAGTTAAAAAATCAACATTTAAGCAAAAAAAGTCTTAAAAATATTAACTTCTAACCAAAAGTGATGAATTCTCAATGAAAAATGTAACAGTTCATATTTTAACCAAAAAGTATTTTACTTTTAAATAAGAAATAGTTGAATTGAACTAACAAAGATGTATTTACAACACAAAAGTTGACTTTTCATACAAAAATAATACTTCGCAACAAAAATATTCAATTTGCAGCAAAGCAGATTTAGTTTCAACCAGATAATTGAAGTGTTTACCAACCATATGCAATTTCAGCAAAAAAAATTATTTTTCTACCGAAAAGGACAAATTTACAAGAAAATACATTAATTTTTAGCCAAATAATTGGCTTATCATTTAAAAGAATAAATTTTCTACAAGGTATGGAAAAATTGGATTATCAATTAAAAAAATGATTGGCTACCGAAGAAACGATTTTCAAAAAGAAAGTTTGATTTATAACCATAGAGATAGCTTTCAACTAAAATAATTCATAAATAACCATAAATAAAATTTTTTTAAATTAGTTTAAATTGCACAAAATTGTTGAATTTTTAACACGAATTTTCAGCAAAGTGCATGATTTTTGAACCATGTAGTTGACCTTTTAACTAAAAGAGATCAATTTTCAACCAAGTAGTGACATTTTTAAATAAAGATGATACATTGGAAAAAAGGTAATAATTATATTTTGAATTAAAAAAAAAATTTCTATATGAAAAAATGAATTTGCAAGAAAATTGTTAAATCTTAAACAAAAAAATAATGTTTCAAATACGAAGATTCACTTTCTTCCGAAAAAGATGAATATTCAACAAAATACATTCATTTTCAACCAAATAGTCAAATTTTCAACTAAAAGAGATTAAAGTACAATCCAAAAATGAATAGTTAAATTGTCAGTTGAAGAAAATAAATTTTCAAACAGCAAATAATTTATGAACAGAAAAAAAACTTATTTTAAACCATAAAGATAAATTTTCAAGCAAGATAATTAATTCCCTACCAAAAAATACATCCATTATCCAAAATGAAAAATAAATTTGCAATAAAATATGAAACAGTTAATGTCTCAAAGCTTGTGAATAAAAACAAAAATCTCGTCCCATAAACGCGGCTTCTTCCACCCTAAATTACAATTTTGATTAAAACTTCACTATTTCCTGTTTTTATGATTAATTATATGTCAATGCGTCAGTACACTAAATTTCAATCTCTTATTTTCCATATTTTTTTTCGTTTTAAAATACCACAGAATTACAGAATCCAGATGTAGAAACTTCAATCATTTTTCTTTTTACTTTATTTACTTTATTCAGTTTTTTTGGAGGAATTTAATATCAGTATTTATTGAATTTCTGAAAAAAATAGCAACAAAACCACATATTTCAAGAGAAAATGCAGTGTCTCATTTGACCCAGTATGCTCATCTCGCCCCTGCCTCCCTAATTAAAAATTTCTTTAAATATGCATAATTCATAAGGAACTCCCAGTATGACCACCATCCATAAAGAAGCGAACCTGAACCATACCAGAAATGCAAACTTGATTTACGTGAAGACTGGATCTATGAAAATTCGCATAGTATTAATTATCGCCATTTCACGAGGCTCTCTTCGAACATACGATATATAATTGCATTTCTAGAATGTGCAAAGGATCAGCCGCGAAGGTCCACTTACATAATGCCGTTCTATGAAAAAAGATAGTAAATAAAAAATCAGTAAACGAGAAAAATGTACAAATAACGTTTTGAAATGATGGATAATATCGGACCACTAAGTAGATGAACTATTTAAAATCAGCTTTGAGTTTCAAAAGCGATAGCGCCGTCCATAATATAGATAACAATATTTTTCTTATCCATTGGAAATCTTCCTCGAGTCTGCAACAATCAAATTCCGATTCTCAAGGACTTTTGTATTTCAATACGTCAACTTCAACTCTTGGCAGGAACCAGGCAAAGTATTTAAAATTCAGGAGGTTCTCGCAAAAAATTGTTATTTGATAAAGCCTCAATTTAATTCAAATCATATAACCTTCTTACTTAATGTAAAGAACTAATTAATCTTTTGGAAAATTCTTGTTAAAAATAAATCAAATAAATTAAATTGAAGTATTTCTGTTTTTTTTATTGGCAACATATTATTCAAATAAAATTTGGATTGTATTTTTCAATTTCAACTTAAAATCGATGGATCTGCTAGGTTCAGTGAACTTCACCAATAATTAATTTTTTTTATGAGATTACATCAAAATATATTTTATTTTCTTAAATAAAAACATTCATTCTGTTTGAATGATTGTGAAAAATCACATCTGCAGTCTAATCCATCAAACTTATTCACACCAAATAATTTTCGAGACTTGTAGCTGCTGCCTCTTAAGAAGTGCCCCGCGCTTGCCCGATCAAAAAACTTGAATAATTTTTACGTTTAACCGCTTAGACATTTAACCAGTAGTAAATTTCAATCTGGCAAACTTTCCATTGAAGTGAATACATAAAAAAAAACGCAAATGACAACTGTTTTTCTGCGTGGGGTCCATTGGACCCAGTGTGACGACTACCTTATTTTCAGGAGGTGTGACCACTACGGGTTGATTCCTTTTTCTGTAGGACGGCAGCATACATGCATTGCGTGATGAATACGACGAAAAGGATTCAAGTCGATCGATCGCCTCGATTGCGAGAGGTCGATAAATTTCTTCTATTCCCTCGCTCGTGCTCCGATGGAACTGAACGTTTCATCTGTCATTCCGATCTCCACTCGAATATTGTTGTCCTCGAGATTCGATCTGCGATCTGTCGATTCGCGAAACGGAAGTCAGCTTTGCAACAAAAAGAGGGTCATCCACTTGGAGTACCGTAACAGAGACGGGGCGATCGATGCCCCCGCAATTGATACAGATCTTCCGCGAATCGCAATTACCTACATGAACTCGTGCGCTCATATGCTTCTTATCATAGAGATGTGATTTGAATATTTTAGAAAATGATTCAATGTTTTGGATAGCAGCTCCAAGTTGTTCCTTCTTGGAGAATAAATCTGTTCAACAGTAATCGCCTCAAAGATGAAGAGATGGAAGATAACGGTACCATTTATAAACTACATTACCAATTTCAGGAGTGAAGGGGAGAGGGTAACGCCAAAAACTACGGTCTGTACTGATAACAAATTTCAACTTATTTTGCTAATTTTGCGAATCATGTCATTTTCATATTTCAGACTTCACACTCTTTCCCGCCAAAAAAATGCATAGAATGTATAAGAAAATCAAACTATTTTTGGTTGAAAAGTCTACTGGTATATTTTTCGCTCGGAATTCATCTTCCTTTGTTGAAAATTCTACTGTTTGCTTGATTATTTCCTTATTTTGCTAAAAGGGCAACTATTGTGTTGAGAAGGCATCTTTTATAATAAAAAATTCAACTATTTGGTTAAAAATTGAACTACTTTGTTGGATATTCATTTTTTGGTTCAAGATTCATTTCTTTGTTTGAAAATTGAGCCACTTTATCGAAATTTCAGTTCATTCCTGGTTGAAGATCAATTTTTTCACTACCACTTGAACTATTCCATTTTTAGTTAAAAACGGATATTTTTTTAGTTCAAAATTTATATTTTTTATTCGAAGAGTCAACTTTACGTGGTTGAATTTTGAACCTCGTCGTTGAAAATTCTTATTATTCATTACAGATTCATAATTTTAGTTGAAAAATCATCTCTTTGGTTGAATGTTTCACAATTTTGTTGAAAATTTTGTTTTTTTTTGCTGAATTTTTTCAAAATTGAAAATGTAAATTTTCTATTTTTAGATGAAAATTTCTATTTGTATTCGAAAATTGATCTTTTCTAGTTGAAAATTTCACTATTTGGTCAAAAATTGCTTAGTGTCTTTATTTACCAATTAATTTATGATAGAAATAAAATCTGCGGTTTTATGAATAATTTTCTCCACCGGAATCAGAGCATGAAAAATATTCACAAACTAAAATTAGGATTTCTAACTACATCCTTTCTGGCTCATTAGAGACAATTACATAGTTTAAAATTAAATTGTTCAGGTTGACGATACGACTATTTTGTCGAAAATTCGTCTGTTTTCGTTAAACTGAACTTTTTTTTATTTTAAATAAAAATCTTTTTTGGTTGAAATGAAGCGGTTACATTTTCCGTTGAAAGTTTATATTATTGGTAGAAAAATCAGCTAATTGTCTTAGGGCTCTGTATACTCTGTATACTCTGTAATTTTTTCCTGTTGAAGATTCATTATTTTAATTGAAAATTCAACTACTCGAGAAAAATGAAACTTTTCATTTGAAAATTCAACGACTCTGTAAGAAATTAACCTTTTTACTAAAGAATCATATTTCCGTCTTGAAAATTCAACTTGCTTTATATATAGTTTGTGTTTCTGGCTTCAAAGTTAAGCAGTGTTGGGCGCGGTTAGTACTTGGATGGGTGACCGTTCGGGGAATACTGCGTGTTGTTGACCCGTCGTGGGTGTGGTGGACCCACACTGGTAGTATTTATCCACCTAGAAACACTACCCGAATCGGGTAGTGAGGCAATGAACTTTCGAGTTCGAAATGCTAATCAATTTTTTATTTTTTTTTCTGGCTTCAAATTGCAACAGTTTTGTTAACAATTCATGCCTTTTTGGCTGAAAAAAATCAACTATTTAGTTGGAATTGCAAATTTTTGTGTTTGAATTTTAATTCTTCTTATTGGAAAATTCGTTCGTTTGATTGAAAATGCATCTGTGTATATTGAACATTCAAATATTTTGTTACAAATGTATTTGTTTTGTTAAATATTCATGATTTCAATTGAGGATTCAACTATTTTGTCTGAAATTTTTTAGTTGAATGCAACTGGTTGATCATTCATTTTTTTATTGAAAACTAGTCTTTTCAACTGGAAATTTAACTGTTTTATTTTTGATTGAAAAATTATCTTTTTTGTTTGAAAATCCGACCATTTGGTTGAAAATGCATCTTCGTAGGTTTACAATCCAACTATTTTTATGGAAAGTTTAATTTTTTTGTTGAAAATTCAACTATTTGGTTGAAATAATTTTATATGATAAAAAGTTCAACTCTTTTGTCAAAACTCTTCCTTTTGAAGTAAAAATTCATCTTTTGTGATTGAAAAGTCATCTTACTTGGGTGAAAATTGACTTTTTTATAATTAATTGCCTCCGACACAATTCTTCTTTTTCGGCTTGAAAATTTAGCTAATTGTTTAGAAGATTAACTATTTTGTTGATAATTCGTCTCTTTCGTCTAAAAGCTTAGATATTCGGCTCCTAATGGAATCTATTAGTTAAAAATTAATTTGTAATATTGTTGAAAATTTATCATTTGGGGTTCAGAATTCATCACTTTTGGTGAAAAATTAATCTTTTCTGGTTACAAATTCAACTGTTTTCTAATTAAAATTTATTCCCTTATTTTCGTGAAAAATTACTCCATTTTTCCTGTTTTTAGAGCATTTGGGGATGTGAAAGCCAATATTTTAATGTATATAATAATTCATCTCTTACTATCGAATTACACGTTACATTCGGCGGGAGGGGGAGGGGGGGGGGTGGCAAGACAAGTCTATGGTCGTCAATAAGGGGTAACGGGTGGGTCCAAAATAGCCAAAAATTGGTAACGTAGTTTATGGAGGGCCCATACTCGACAAGAAAAGTTTCAATAATTTTGAGCGCTTGCGAGAGAGGCAGACGCGATGCCACCTAGCGGCCAGATCATTAAGGCGGTTAATTTGAAATTGAAGATTTCTTGCTCTCTCTTCTCTCTTGTTTGCTCTTCTGTGAGGGAAGAAACAAAACTACAAAGTGCTTTTAGCAATTAGCAGAGCTAAAATATTTGAGAGACGAAGTCTGGTTTGCTGAGGTATGTTTTCTAGGTGTTTAATCGAATGGTTAGAACGAATATTCAGAATTACATTAACGTGGAAATAAAGTGATTCGCTTATCTGTAGGAGAAGTCAGATCGCGGAGCGCGCTGAGCTTTGCAATCTCGCATAGTTCTCACAGTCCATGGTCAGTTTGGTCCCTAGAGCAGGATCGAATAGCTCATAGCAGTTCTCGTGGCTCGAGAGTGCAATGTGCATCGACTGACTTCCGCGGCGTGTGCGTGCATTGGTGCACCGTGCGTGTAAGATTCTCGATGCATTCAGCAAATGCAAAGCACGCACGCGGTTTCATTGATGTCCCGTAAAAGTCGGGTCCGCGCGACTGCAAAGTATTATCCGTCGAGTCGTACAACGGCCGATGGGAATCTGCCGATATTCCCATATCCCCATACACGCGTCGTCGTCTTTTTCATGGCGGTACGTCTTGCGCTGCTTCAACCCGATTCAAGATTCGATCGTGATATACATTCGCCAAGAACGCGAAAACAGTGCAACTCATTTAGGAGACTAAGTACCCTTTTACGCAAAGGTTGTATATCATCAAAAGATCTACATTTTAATCCCTTGGTATTTCGAAGGTTTTCAATTTCGAATGACTGGGATTACTTCGATTTTTTGACATTTCAAAGCATTCAAAGTATGGCGCAGGCAAAAATTGAGGGCCCAGATCAAAGAACCTGTTCTAACTTTCAAGCGCCTAAGGTCGGAAGACCCCTGGACGTCGCTTAAATTCAAGTGGTGAGGCGTCTCTCCACTCTGAGCGACAGAAAGTTATAACCAGTTTTTTGATCCGGGCCCTCAATTTCGAATGCACTCGATCGATAAGATGCAAGAAACGAGCGATTTTTCCATTTTTCTCGTTTTGAGAACTGAAATTGTTACAGCGTTCTTTGATCGACTGTCGATCACTTCGGACCTCCGAACGACCTTGATTATCAGATATGCGCAATTTCGGTTTAGAAATTTGTAAAACTCAAAATTCCAGTGCCCGGGATTATATTAAGTATTAATATTCGTAGGTTTGATAGAGTATTTTTGAAGTGAAAATTGTTCAAATTTCTTTTGATGAAACATGCATGATTTCGGCCCTTTACAATGTCTGTGAAGCCGGGCTAAATTAGTTCAACCTTTCACTGCCTAGGGTGTAAAAAGTGACGTCAGAAGTAAATAATGAAAATTATGAAGCGATCATTTGATCTCGATCACAGATTGTTTGACACGTTGGAACAACTCGAAGCAATAAGTTACTATAATTTACCATAAATTACAACAATTTACCATGATTTACCACAATTTACCATAAATTACTGAAATTTTCCGAAAACTTATCGATACTCCCAATTTGCGTAAATTGAATTTTTTTCTGAAATTTCAAAACATTTAAAAATTTTTAAAACTTCAAATTGTCTGGTGATCTATAATGTTACTATCATATTCCAAAAATTTCAAATTTGTTGGTAATTTAAAGATTTCAAAATATTTTGGAATATTTGTAGTTTTTAAAGATTTCCTGAATTCTTAATGAAATAAGAAGTAAGTTTTCCGAAAAATTTTCATTCGAGCAGAAATCATACCCAAACTAAAGAAAACGACTAAGATCATGTTCCATTTGATAACTCTATAGGCCAAATTTCACTACTACATATTGGAAAAATACACATAAATCGTTTATTTTTAAAATCATTTCTATTTTCTTTACCAGAAATTTTTGTTTCGAGGATAAATGAAGAAGGATTATATAAAAGTTCATTTACAAACCATTGATATGGTTCCAATCAATTCGTATCTACAAAAATCTACGTACGCTGAAAGTCGTAATTAATAGAAAAAAAAAGAAAATGTTGTGAAAAATGTCTGAACATGTCTTTCTACAAATTAATACACCATCATTATATTTACTGTAAAAAAATCAGGCTAATATTTTCCTAAACATTTGTTGTCAAGTACGAAAAGAAAGATATAGCTATATTCATTCTGATAGAATTTTCTATCAAAAAAGATAAATCATTAAACACAAAAAACACGGATTCCATACCCGAGAAATGAACTTTCACTAAAACGATGAAGTTTCAACCAATAGAGTAATTTTTTTACCAACAAGGCGAATTTTTAACTAAATATATGAATTTTCACCTGAAACAGAGAAATTTTCTATTTAAAATAGAATAAATTTTCAGTAGAAAAATTTATTTTCAGCCAAATGAAATGAAATTTCAATCAAGAAAATAAGTTTTCTCCAAAAAAAAGATTAAGTTTTGACGAATATATGAATTTTGAACAAAATATTTAGTTCGTCAAAATTCTTTTCTATTGACTGGATTTCAATTCATATCATTACAAGACACTTTAATTTGTGATGGATATAATAAAGTTTAGTAATGGCATTTTTTTAAATCAAATCATTTCCACAGAATTAAATTAATTTAGTTGAACTGGAAAACGTAATTTTTTCTGACAAGAATAATTCTCAATCTGAAAAAATATAATTACCGATTTCTTAACTGTTTCCATATGTAACTGTATTAAACATGATTTTTTCCTAGATTTGAAATTTCCGGAATTCAGTGATTTCGAAAATTTAAAATTTGTTCATTCTTCTAGTTTCGTTAACTCCTAATCATATCGCGATTTCGTTGATAAAAATTTTTAGCACTTTTTTCGGTAATTAGAATATTCGAAAGTTTCCATTTTTCACAAATATTTTATTTCGGTAATTATATTTTCAGTATTTTCAATCGGAAATTTGTTTGTTTCGACAAATGATGTCATCCCAGTTAAATTCACTCAAGCATCATTTAAATTTGAATGACTTCAATTAAATGCACTTTTAATTAATTTACATGAAACTACATTAAAATTATTTGAATTCACTCATCTTAAATTTCATTCAACATCACATGAATTCCTTTGCATAACTTTGAATCACAAGACCTCACTAGAAATCGCTTGAGTTTATAAAAAAATCAATCTTGAATTCAGTTTCATTCGACTAAATTTGCGTCCATTTCAGTAGCAATTATTCTAAATTGTGTATAATTTACTTCATATCACGAAAACCTTCTTGGAATGAACAAAATCCTGTTTCAGCTCTGTAAAATTATTTCTCAGAAAAATTATATATTTCACAATTACATTTGTATTAGAACTATTATAATAAGCTTACTTTGAGCTCAATTATAAGCACGTGATCAGATATGTTTTATTCAACTGGAATGAAATTATAATATAATACGAATTCAGTTATATAATCAATTTACTTTGAATTTGGTTGAATGCACATTATCAGATAAATTTTATTCAAATGGGATGAAATTATACAATAATTCGAATTTAGTTTATAGTTCTGTAATAAAATATGTGATGAAAGGAAAAATCATTTCGCGTCTCAGTTTTTTTTTAGTATACGATAAATTAGAAAGTATCTCTCAAATCAGAGAGCCACTTAACATTAGCAAAATGTCATAAAATTTAGAAATTTCTTAAGCAATCGATGTTCTTCTTCCTCTAGATATATAAAATTATTCCTTTGCTCTTCGCTGTCCTCAAAGAATACCAAATATTTTATATGCATATAATATAAGATCTACATGATGATTAAAAGCAGTAATAACACGCAATTATATATTTTGTATCGCTATGAGTAATAAAATTAACGCACCTTGCAATAATCAAAGTCGCTTTAATGATAAAGAGAGAAATATTTTATGGCGACATGTAGGTAATTTTCTGATTAATAAAATTTTTTGTAACTTTTTTTGAAATGCTGCGATGAAATGCATATAATGTTACTTTAATGGGAGCGAAGATAAGATCGGAACGAATCTTCGAATCGTCTCTTCGCCTCCAGCAGCAAAGGGAAAGACTTGAAAATTACTTACTCGCTCTGAATTATTCACGCTTTCGTCCTGAAGACAAAGTTGGCGAGCGCGACCCAAATATTACGAATTTAAATTTAATACGCCAGAATTTTTGGACCATATTCGGAGCACGCAATTATATAAAATTGTTATTAATATCGATATCTCAGACGCGAAAATGAGTTCTTGAATGTGAGAGGTTATTTATTTTTTCCAAAGGGGAATTCAATACGCTGATATACATTTCAAGTTTCGACTTATTTATCTGATAGCTTTCGCCAATTTCTTTCAGAATAATTATATGAGTTTACAAAGGAAAATATTTCTATTGATGTCAGTAGATACATAAACTTATTTAATGAATACAAATTTTGAAATTCTTGAAAAATTCTTTCCCCTTTTTACCTGTATATGGTGTGGTGTTTTTCAATGGAAGAATATTTTCTCACAAAATTTATTTTTCTTAAAAACGTCCTTGAGTCTTATTTGAATCACAATTACTTTTTTTTCGTCTCACGCAATTTTTATTTTGAAGTATAAAATTAATATCAATATAAAATTTTTGTATTCCATAGTATCTATTATCTAAAACAAAAGAAGAAAAAGCATACAATGTTTTTGATAATGGATAAAAATTGATATCTTAACTCAAGAATTCTTTATTTTTATACAGAATATAGACAATCATTCGTTGCTTTTTTGATAAAAAATAATAATTTCTAACAAAAAACGCTAACATGATATACATTTATTCGAAACTGAGAGTTTAATTTCGGAAGTCAAATGTTTCTTGTTTAATGTTTTGTCACACGTCACACTTCTCTGATAAAAAAAAATGAAAATTTATATCCATGTCCATACATTAAAGACCAATGTCATCAAGACAAAAAATTTGGTGCATTTTCTACCAAACAGTTGAATTTTTGACAAAAATGTTCATTTTCAGTCAAGAGCAGTGGATTTTCAGTCAAGAAAGATCACTTTTCTACCGTAAAAGATTAGCTTCTAATGAAAATGAATGAGTTTTCACCAAAACTGTTGCATTTTTGTTTAAAAAAATCATTCTAACAAAATAGTTCAATTTGCAACAAAATGATTTAATTTGTAAGAAAATACTTGAATTTTCAACCAACAAAGATGAATTTTCAATCAAATTGTCTAAAAAAAGAAGATCAGTTTTCAATTCCAGGTGGAAGAGTTAAATTTGCATTTGAAGAAACTAATTTTGAATCAAGAAAACGAGTTATTAGCCAGTTGAATGTAATAGTAGAAGACGAATTTTCAACAAAATAATTGACTCTTCAACCAAAATTATGAAAATTCAACAAAAAAAATCAATTTTCTACCCAAATAGACGAATTTTCAGCAAAGCGAGGAAAAATTTTCAACCAAAAATAGGATTAGCTGCATTTTAAAAAGAAATCAACTTTTATATAAAAAAAAAAAGAATTTGCGACATGAAAGTAAAATTTTTCAAATGAAGAGATTAATTGTAAATAAAATAATTTAATTCTCTACCAAAGTAGTTCAATTTTCAACCGGAAATGATGAATTTTCAACAAAAAAACGAATTTGCGAACAAATATGGTACTTGAATTTTCAACTAAAATGATGAATCTTCACCCGATAAGTAGTTTATTTTTCAACAAAAAAAAAAAAGAATTCAGTCAAAAAGAGATTTCATTTTTGAATAAAAAACAGATGAATTTGAACAGTAAATATGAGCTTTTAACAAAATATAAATAAATTTTCAAACAGAAAAGAGTAATTTTCAACTGAAAATGGAAGATTTTCATTTTCGGAGGAGCAAATTAATTGTCAACCAAAAAAAAAAAAAAAAAATTCTATTAAAATAGTCAAATTTCCAGTTAAATAGATAAAGTTTTAACTGAATTAATGAATCTTTGAAAAAATGAGTTTTCAGGAAGAAAAATGATTTTTCAACCCAAAAATCAATTTTTCAGAAAATGAAATAAATTATCAACAATATTCGGGCATTTTCAATCAAGTACTCGAATTTTCGAATAGAAAGTATAAAATTTCAACCAAATAGGTAAAACTGAAATTAAAAAAGATAAATCTTAAACCAAAATATATCATTTTTTATCGAACTGGTGAAGTTTTAGGTATCAAAGCCGATTTTTGTGAAAAGACAGTTAAATTTTCAACTAACATGAATCTTCAACAAAGAAGTAGTCCATTCTCCAAAGAACAAAAATTTACTCTCAAAGAAAAATGTATTATTTAATATTCGATCAAGGAGATATTTGATTTTCGACTCGAAAATAGATCGAATCAACCAGGAAAGACAAGTTTTTAACAAAATGAATACATTTTCAATCGAAAAAGATCAATTTTCATCCAAGAATCGAATATTTTTATTTTCAGTGAAAAAAAAACTAATTTTCAACCAGAAAGAATCAAATTTCAAGGTAAGTAGTTCAATTTTCGAATAAATAGACAAATTTTCAACTCAATTGACAAAAAAATAGAATCGTCAAGAAAAAAAATAATGTTTCACAAGAAACGATTTAACCAAGTCTTGAATTTACGAATGAAAAAGATGAATGTTAAACGAAACAGTTGAATTGCAAAATTTCCATTTAAAAAATTAATTTTGAAACAAGAACGAAACAAATTTTCAACATAACAGTTGAATTTTCAGCTAAAGAGATGCAATTTCAACCAAAAGAGATGAATTCCGAACCAAAAATATAATGGTAGACATTCTAACCAACAAATTTAACTTTTAACCAACAATAGTTGAAGTTTTTTATGGTATTCTATTTATCCAGTTTGAATATAAGAGAAGAACTAGAAAAAAAGTTTATGGACGGCCCCTAATCTGTTAAGTTAATCTGCCAGGTAAGTTAATCTCTAAATGGTATCAATGTTCTCAAGTGGAAAAGAAATGCCTAAAGAATTTATTTAAAAGTTCTCTCATACTAGTATCAAACAGTTTTAACACATTATTAATTGTTTGATCGACGGTTTCATAAAATTCCATTTATCTCTCGTGTCAAAAAATAGGAGGCGGATCAGCTTTATTGTCACATGATATTTTGGGGGCGGGGAGATGTCGCGTAATATACAAACGCTCCCAAATTATCCTTGGATTTTTAAATCTTCTTATCGATAAACTTGGTTTCCTTAATTGCCGGAATCTCTTTTGAGTCGGACATTCATAGAACTATATCGGTAAATTACAGAATGGGGAATAATTTACGAGCCATAAAATATGAAAATTAGGCGAAGATTTCAGTTCGATGTCCCGATATTTAACACAAGGTATACCAGTTCACGCGAGGTCATCATGCTGGTTTCCGTGAGCAATCGCGATCTATTCACTACTTTACTGGAAGGAAGGTAGCAGAGGTCAAGAAATTCCAGAAACTCGAGAATCGACGATCTCGATCCGCGTCAGCGTTTAACGGGAGGCTGCCGACATTCATTATACGACATATCAAGAGGACATCCAAAGCGTAAATTTCGTAATGCTAAGGTCCAATGAAAAAAAAGAAGAGACACGCGATAAATGCTCTCCTTGGTGTCGTAAGATCACCTTTTGCTCT